>MU001957.1:13313-62375 GCA_010093585.1 Melanomma pulvis-pyrius CBS 109.77
GGGGGGATGGATTGTGAGGTGGAAATATAGGCATCAATTCACCACATATTGGATCCAAAAACATATCTGAGTAGTAACAGAGTCGGGTCGTTTCAAGGCTTGATTTCATGGACTTTGTGGGTTGAAGCCACAATTTAGTTTCAGGACAATCAGGGAGTATGCGTGGACGCTGCTTTACCATATCGTTGAGCCTGCTCTCGACAGATAAAGTGTGCAACTATCATATCTACATCACTTAAATGTGTCTCACACTTTGGGGAGTGGAGAAGGCTCGACGTTTGACGGAAATGCGTCATCAAGATAACCAAGGATATATGAAACTATCAGATTGCTTGACCAAATGTCCAAGCTACGAAATAGACACGTTGATAATCTTAATATCCTCCTCCGGCTTCTCTTTATACACCTTCGCATTCTCGATCCTATGCACGACATCCAAACCCTGAATCGCTCGTCCAAAGATAGTATGCTTATTATCTAACCAAGGCTGCATCGTTATTAGCAAATATTTCGAAACATAACATCATCAATGATAAGAACATACCGTTTTCTCCGTAGTAATAAAAAACTGACTCCCATTTGTGTTTGGGCCTGCATTTGCCATGCTGACCGTAAATGGCTTATCATGTTTCAACGTGGAGAACTCGTCCTCGAACTCTCTGCCCCAGATACTCTCGCCACCCGTTCCATCCCCCATAGGGTCGCCCGTCTGGATCATGAATTTGCGGATAACGCGGTGGAAGATGATGTTGTTATAGTAGCCGTTCTTGGAGTGAGTGACAAAGTTTTCGACCGCTTTGGGTGCGGCTTCTGGGAAGAGTCGGATCGTAATGTCGCCGTGGGTGGTGTGGATGGTGGCTGCGGTACCCGAGGCGGCTTCTTTGGTTTCTTCTTTGGCTTTGGTGTTAATGTTGCGGGGTTTTTCATTTTGGATGTCGCGCTCGGATTTGGTGACACTAGGTTTGTTAGTTGATGATCCGGCTCATGATGAGAGAATGGGAAGGCTTACTTGTTGTCGTTTGTGAACATGTAGAAACGAACCTTGCCAGAACCTGTAGTGGCAAGCATAGCGTCGCGAGCCTCTGCTTCTTGAAGCAATGGATTCTCACTAGCGGCCATCTCTACCGTAACTACGCCTTTCTTCTCAGGCTGGCCTTGGTACAAAGAGAGATATAGAGGCCGGAAGGACTCCTCTTGCCCGTACATCTTGACAACGCGGTTGGTGAGCGTATTGACGACCTTGACGCCGTACATTGAACCGTAGAGGATGAAATTGCCCGTCTCGTCGAAGATGACGTTCATTCGGGCTCGAATCGATGGATTGTCCAATTCACGCTCTATTCCTATTCTCCGACCGAATTCAATGTCTTCAAGCTGTTGAGGTGCGGTTCCAACTTGCTGCATGTCCGTGATGGTCTCAATCGATTCATCATAAGTCCGATGTAGCTTTCCAGAGGCGAAGTCGAAGACTCTAACCTTGCGGTCCGGGAACGAAAAGGTAGCGAATTGATGACCTGTCGGGGATATCGTGAGGGTCGAAGGTACGCATTTCGACTTCTTGAACTCGAAGAGATTCGTGGAGCTCTTCATCGCAAAGACGTTGTCTGGCTTCTCGTAACTTTCGCTCGGCCGCCAGTATTCAACCATGCCGCCCTGATCCACCGAGATAACACAGTCGTACGCGTTGTTGTATGCCATTAGCGATACCGGAGTCTTGTGCACGCTCTTCAGTATGTGCAGCGACTCCTGATTCTCGCCCCTTCCATCGTATATCCGTATCCAAGAAGTTTCTTCTGACGACACCGCCAGCAGCGGGAACGAAGCGCCACGACGGTGTACCCAGCAGACCGCTCTCGGCGCATAGTCCACTGTGAGCACAGCCAGAAGATCGAACGTCACGACGTCGAATATCTTAACCGTTTTATCCGTACCTGTAGTCGCAAAGCTCCTGCCATCCGCGCTGACGCTCACAGAACGAATTTCTCCCTCGTGCGCCCGGAACTCCTTGACGAACTCGATGCCACCAAAATCTTTCTTCCAGAACTTCACAACCCCATCAATTGAACTCGTAATAAGGAAATCGGTAAACGGCGTGAAGGTGGAGAAGCACAGCTGATCACGGTGCATCAGAGACTTGAAGTAGCGGCTCGCAGTCGGTAAGGCTGCGACGTAGAGTTTTTCGTATGGGAGCTTCCTTCTTTTCTTCTTGGGCGCAGAGGAGGGGAGCGCGGGGCCGAAGTCATCGTCGTCGGAAGAACTATCATCTACATTCATGTGTTAGAGAGCGTTGCGCATGTTGGGAGGTCGGAGTTACCGTCGCCGGCGTTGCCTGCAGGATTTGCAGGTTTGCGCTCCTCTTCTTCCATTTCTGAGCGAGACCTCTTCGCCGGGGTAGGTGACTTCATTCTATCGGGATCCATGGCCAAGAGTGCGTATCAAGTCTCGGAGAGCTTCACGATGTTGGGTACTGGTTTCGCAAAAGTTTCGATGAAGTTAGAGAAAGTGGCTGGGAAACCCGGCGTGGCTGACGCGCGGTCACGTGCAGACACTCTCACCTGCGGACTCTCCTCTCCCTCCGGACCGATCTCGGGATGTCAAACTCTAGGCCGAGGAGATGCACATTCTCGACGGATGGCCGGCTCGCGATCGCTCATCCCCCTGCATATAATATCCTCTTGATGCTCGACAACTCTCGATGACTGTTCTTGAAAGCCGCCACACTTCTCTACACTTGACCCGAAACCTTGTAAAGATACATTAATTGCAGCATTCTGAGGAAACCATGAACGGAATTCAGAAACTCAAAACAGCCTACCCATGGATACAGACACCGGTCATTGTTGGTGCGCCAATGAGGTTGATTTCGCTCGCGGATTTGGCCGTGCAAATCTCTAGAGCTGGTATGTAGTATCAATTTCTTATCTCTCCCGACGATATCTTTAGAGATTTTAGAAGTCTGCTTCGATCTTAGTTTATCTATTTTCCGAAAATGAAATCTAATTTTGCAAGTATTCTCCATTGTCCTTATAGGCGGAAATAGCAAAAATCAAGTCAACACGCATTTCCTTTTTAAAGCGTTCGTTCCGAGATGATGTGTATACTCGCAGGTCACGCAATCTTGCCTTCCAATATCATCTAATCATTAAGCAGGAGGCATTGGTTTCATCGGCGGCGGCACAGAACCAGACCTAGAAGAGCACCTCATCCGTGCCAAATCTCTTCTCGCCGACTCCCCCCTTCCATCCCGATCAAACACCCTCCCCATTGGTGTAGGCTTCATCAACTGGGGTGCCCCCCTCTCATCATCAATTCCCATTATTAAAAAGTATCGTCCGGCAGCAGCGTGGTTCTTTGCGCCCAGATCCATCGCGTCGCTCATCGAATGGACCATGGACACCCGAGCAGCGAGCCCCGAGACTGAGATATGGGTTCAGGTCGGCAGCGTCTCCGAAGCGCTGTCTGTTGTCCGTGACGTGCAGCCCAATGTTCTTGTAGTCCAAGGCTCGGATGCTGGTGGTCACGGGCTCGCTCAAGGAGCCGGTGTGATTTCGCTCGTTCCCGAAGTCTCGGATGCAGTTGCTGCACTCGTTGCAAAGGAAGGTAAAAATGCCCCGATTATTATTGCAGCTGGTGGAATTGTGGAGGGGAGAGGAGTAGCGGCAGCTCTTGTACTCGGCGCCTCCGGTGTAGTTATGGGTACAAGATTTCTTGCATCTAAAGAGGCGAAGATTGCAAAGGGGTACCAGGACGAGGTTGTAAGGGCGAAGGATGGTGGTCAGACGACAGTTAGGACGAAAGTATACGATAATTTGAGAGGTACTACCGGGTGGGCAGACACCTATAATGGAAGGGGCATCATTAACAAGAGCTACACTGACGCTGTTGCGGGCTTGAACGAGGATGAGAACAAGAAACTTTACAACGAGGAAGTGAGCAAGGGCGATGCTGGTTGGGGAGTTGACGGACGATTGACGACCTACGCGGGAACTGGAGTTGGTTTAGTAACTGATGTTATGAGTGCGGCAGAGATCGTGACTGAGGTTAGAGAGAGGACGAGACATGTGCTAGAGAGGCTGAACGGTCAGTAGTAGTGAAATTCTGGCTACAGGACACAATCAAGTAAAATCGCTTTTCCATTTTAAGTTACCACATGAATGCTGTAATTCTCGTCAACCATATATCCATCCATATCGGTGTCTCTCGAGCATACCACAATTGTAACTCCCAAACGCCTAGAATTCCGAGATACGGGTATGCCATCAGACCTGAAGCGCCAATGTCGCAGAATTCCATGCAGTAATCGTACAATGCCGACAGAGCCCGAGGTTGAGGCAGTGGTCATGCATACTGCCCGAAATATTTGTTAAGAAGCCTCACTCAATCCTTCTACTTGCGCACAGCTCAAACCGCCCATTTCCTCAATCAGTCTTTCGAGCACTGCGCTCATTTGAACGCTGTTTCCTCTCGTTCCGACGCACCCTCTCCTTACGTTCTCTCCGATTGTCGGCCCTCTTGTTCTCGATCTCGCCGGTAGCATCCTCCTTCTTCTTGTCAACCTCGACCAACCACTCGCTGTCGCCGTCCTTGTTCTTCCCCTTGTATCCCCATTTCGGAACCCACTCTCCACTCTCCTCGTTGTATACCATCTTTCCGTCTCGTGCCTTATCTTTGATACCCTTCTTCTTGGCAAAAGTCTCCCACTTGGTAGGCGCCTTCTCGGCGGGGATGGGCTTTTCGCGGGGAAGTAGGGTAGTCGGCGCTGGAAGCACGAGGTGGACGCCATCGGTGGTCGCCTTGGCTTCGCAGGTGTTGAGCAACTGGTTTATGAGGGCTTGTGCAGCATCGCGGGCGTTGGCGGAGAGCTTGGCTTCAAAGTCGGCCTCGCGGTCGTCGGCACCGCGGCGGGGCAGTGGGTTCGGATCGTTGGCGAGAAGATTCCCGAGGTCGAAGGTGTAGGGTGTATCTCTCTGGACTATCACAGGCCTGTGAAACAATTAGTATGAGCTTAGAGGAGCGCCTTCCCATGGAACTCACAATCGACCGATAGTCGAATCCACGACCGAGACGTCCATTGCGCCTGAATTTATCTTGTCGGCAATTTGCGTGAATGCTGGAGACCCTGCGTCAAGCGAGACACCTCCATTCATCTCAACGTCAGTCATAATGATTGGAGTCGCTGTGCAAGGCGGAATTGCAAAGTTCCAAAGTTGAGGCGGGCAATTCTGCAATGGATTTTTTCTGGATGGTCCATACTTGAAATCTTGGCGTCTAGTCTTGTTAAGGCGTAGCGTCGGCGGATTCCCGAGCTTTTTGGAAACCACAGCGCAAACTTCACCAAGTGATCGTTGATTTCAATCGACAGTACAGGAGCCTCGGGCTCATATTAATCTGCAAAATGCCCCCCTCGGTCTGTCTCCGCGGCTTCTCTCAGCTCGCCCTCGACCGCACCGCCCACGCCTCAATTGCATCTCGATGCCTCCTCACTGTGCCCCGATCGTCATGCTTCTCCACCTCAGCTACGCGTTATGCAAATCCTAATAAAAAGAAGACCGGCATGGTTGCTGCTCCGAAAAGAGGAGTAAAGAGTTTGAACGTCAAGAAGGGGCGGAAGGGGGTCCAGCCAGACACGGGCAAGCGGCCGGCACCAGGAGAGCGCAAGGCGATGCGAAAGCGTATCGTTCTCAGCAACAACAATGCATTGGAAGTTTCTTCCTTGATAGACTTAGACAAGCCGAGCGTGTTAAGCAAGAAGAATGAAGGGCAAGTGAAGGGCCTGCCGGAAGAGGTCGTAGATGCGCTGAGGGCGGTTGAAGCCTTCAAGCCGACGCAGGGATGGAGTCTATTCCGGAGACCAGCAACGCTGATCAGGAAGGAGACAACACAGCTGGCTAAGCTCATCAAGGAAGCTGAAGGCAAAGGTGAAGGAGAAACGGCCAAGACAATACGGAGAGTCGTAGTGGGGGAGAGGATGAGTGGGAAGAGTTCGCTACTGCTCCAGGGACTGGCAATGGCCTTCGTGAGGGATTGGGTGGTAGTGAACCTCCCAGATGGTGTGTTGTCTCGTACTTCCTAACGTGAGCGCTTTTACTGATTGTTGTGAAGCCCAGGATATCGTAAACGCCCACACAGAATACGCTCCGCTCCCGGGCTCTCAGCCAACCCAGTACACGCAAGATGCCTACACCGCAAACCTCCTCTCCCAAATCCTCAAAGCGAATAAAAAGATATTTGAGGGCGCTCTCGTCACTACAGCCCCCACTCTTCCTCTCCCCCTACCCGCCAACTCTACCTTGAAACAACTCGTCGAATTAGGCATAGTTAACCCAGACGCCTCCTGGCCAGTCTTTGCTGCACTCTGGACTGAGCTCACACAACCTGGCCGCCCACCCATCATGCTCGCGATTGATGGTCTGTCTCATGTCATGCGAAACTCGGAATATCTGTCTGCAGATGTAAAGCCCATCCACGCACACGATCTCACCCTCATCCGGCATTTCGTTGATCACCTCTCTGGCAAGACTGCTCTCCCCAACGGCGGCATGATTCTCGCCGCAACATCGAAATCTAATTCTCCTGCCTCTCCTGCTCTCGAATTCTCGATACAAGTCGCCGAGGCCAGACAACATAGCGGTGATGTACCAATATGGAATCCATACAAAAACGTCGATCAAAGAGTCATAGACGTTATGAAGGATGTTGAAGTTCTCAAAGTTGGAGGTCTTAGCAAGGAGGAGGCAAGAGCTCTAATAGAGTATTACGCTGCGAGCGGGATGCTTAGAGCTAAGGTCGACGAGCCATTTATAACGGAGAAGTGGAGTCTCGCAGGGATGGGGAATGTCGGGGAGCTGGAGAGAGTGACTGTGCGGCTAAGGGTATAGAGTGACCATTAGATGTATGATATGATGTGGATCACCTCGGTATTTAGCTCTTGTAGAAACACTACGTTTGTTTACATTAAAGCATTTCTGATTGCTCATGTCAATCCTTACCTCAGCGAAATTTTGGGACGTCTCTTCTCGACTGACATACAAGACTCTTTACATGTTCTTGCACTGAAGATTCACAAAGATCGCCTAGCCTTGAGCCAGCGGTTGAAACTGAGGCCAATAACTAGAATGGCTTTCTACTTATCATATGCGTGGAAGTTGTTCCTTGTGAGAAAAAATGGCACCTGTTGTTTGAAGTTGTGGATAATGTGGCTCGCAGATGGTTTCGGATAAAGACAACACAGGACTGCCTTTGTTTTGGGTCAAGAGAGCGCCTCTGTGCCTGGGAGTAATGTGGAAGCAACAACATAGTTGAGTGTTACGGATTATCTAGGGAAAAGAGTGTGGGATATTTTAGTGAGGACGACCCCATCGACGATCATGAGGTGTCTGAGCAGGCTCATAGTGATGGAGACTATATTAATTATCATTAATTACCGGACTGTTCAAACAGTTGAACGGAGCTAAGTATACACGCAACCTCTTCGATCAACGGTCGCCAATATTAAAAGGTCTCGTCCCTATAATCTTCCAAACCAATCTTCAGACCAATCTCCCAACTTCACAAATATTCTCACGGGATCTCGCTCCGCCCCAAATCTATCCCCAACTCCGCAGACCTTCAACAGCGCTAAACCACTTTGAAAACTTTCAAGTAGCTTGAAGAGTATTCTGCGCTCTAGGTAACCCGTACGAAGGATAGGAAGGGCGAGAGATCTACGCCGGCTTCGGTTTTCCGGTGACATCTACACTTACTTAGAAGTATGGAGAGCGAAGTTGAGGCGTTTATTGTTGTTGTGTTTCCAGTACTATGAATTCGATTCATTTTGGTAAATTTTTCTTTTGCATAAGGGAAGTGGTCGCATGAAGTTCCCTAAGCATTCTTTTGAGCAAGTGCTACTGGGATATTTAGCCCGACACACTTTCCCATTGCCCCAATCCACAGTGTTAGGTACTCGAGAGGAGTTACGTAATCACTCGCCAAACTGGCTTCTAGGACTACAGCCGTCTGACACGGATGGATGAAGAAAGCTGGGCTATTTGTGATAGGATGGTCCTTGAGTAACATCAGCTCTGAGATTAGTAAATTACAACAGCCTAATCGTACAGTGACCGTGATTCCCCCAATAACACCGATGCTATCGACTTGTGATTTAAAGTGAGGAGGAATGATATGTTGGTACAAAGTGTCCATCGTTGGTGGGAACCGGAAGGTAGGATCCTTGATATTGAAGTATAGAACAGGGACCTGATAGCTTGGGGATAGCACTATATCGTACTCCACAGTGACTTCATAGTTAGGGAGTTTCGCGAGCACCTCCTATTGGTAAGTCAGTCTACCTTTCCTACTGCGAGTCTTCCTTTCATACCTCGTCATCTTCTTCTATTTCATTCTCTGTTTGCTCAGTATCGATATTCGCAGGATTAGACTCCAGGACTGATAGTAGTTTCTCAATCTTTAGATACTGGGAATCGTTGCGTTGAATGACATCCGCAGATAGCCACTCGCTCTGGAGATGGGACTGCTGTTTGAATGTTCTTGACAGATCGCCGCAAGCTTGTTCGAACTCCAGGACTGACATCAACGGAAAGGAAGACATCTTCCCCATTATATTAGGCGATACGTCTCAAGCAGATGAAATGGACTGAATGGGTGTCCACTATCTCCTTGCCTGGGACGCCTTCGTGTGAGGGGATCCAGTGGATGTCAAAGGTGATGGACTGCCGTAGGTGCAGGCGGTGAAAGTGTTGGATCTGTCCCCGGGCGCTGCGAATGCGGCGTGGTCGGCGTGACGCCTAAAGTATGCTCCTGTAGACTGCGCTGGCTATGTGCATCCATTCATGGATCATAATTGGACGCCTTCCATTACTGGGATAACCCCACGGGAGAAGCAAAAGCCACGTAATACGTTACACCAATCCTTCGTTCCATTACTGTGTAGTCAGAAGCTGAGTCAGCACAGCATCTCGCCCCGCCCGTCGCACTTCGCCCATCTTAACCGCGTCAACAATCGATTTCACTGCCTTCGTCACAGCCGCGCCCTTCCACTGACTGAATCGACACCTACTGTGGTATCCGGCATAAGTATTGTACGTGGTCAGAACGGTAGCTAGTGCGTTAAAATTCTTTACCCATCTATTTCAACCAACGCAGAGAGAGATTGTGCGCTGAATCAGCATTGTAAAGCTAGTTGATTGGTGTAATACTTTGGCAAGGAGTTTTGCTTATCCCTGTACGCTTACCACAGTATAGGCTGCCTTTACTTCCTCGCCTGAGTCTTAGCCCGAAGAACACATTATGGTTATTGAGATCACCTCTGATGCCGACCTTCCGAAATGTTTGAACACGGTGTCAAAGCAGGCCGCAAAGGCGCGGCAGCTGGCGCAGTCGTACTCAGGCATTCCCGCCAAGAAGGCTCAAGGCCCACGTCCCCAAGGGTTCTTCAGCAGGACAATGATCGTAACGCTGCAAAATGGCGAAGAGGTCGTTATACAGTTCCGACCCGAACCCCTAGATGTCGAGCCCTTTAAGGTTGCCCGGAGAGTGCTTGGTCCAGCAGTCCCCGACGTCAAAATCCTCCAGGATGAAGAGCTGGAACGTGAGGGCATATGGACTTACTGGATAACATGCATTCCGGGCAAAACATGGTTTGATGGCGCAAGAGGGAAGGGTCCTCAAACTCTGGTCACTACCGTCCAATCCTTGGGCCGGATTTTGTCCAAGGGTCGTATTGAGGGTAGCAGTGAGCTAGTTGTTGACCGCAAGCTCCGCCCACATGTAGAGCTACTCCTATCCTCTGAGGATAACCAGATCCGCCGGTTTCACGGTGTGGCGAGAGATTTGTTTGGAAAACTGGACCAGCTTAAGATACTCCCACTTTTTATTTCTCATTTTGACCTGAACGACTTTAACATTATGGTCGACGACAACTGCGAGGTGTCTGGCCTTATTGACTGGGAATTATCTACCCCTCTTCCCTTTGGCATGGGTTTCAGCCGCATCCATACACTTGCCGGCGAGTTTTCCGAGAAGAGGTTCCACATGCCGCCCGAGTTTGAGGACGCGGAGAAAGGGTTTTGGCAGGAGATCTACAATGGGATCCCTGAGGATCTTTACAGGCTGTTTCATGCTAATCCAGGTGTCGTCCAGATCGCCGTTGCGCTAGGGACGCTGCTGGATGCCTTTCAGCTGGATGAGGGCAAAATTGGGCCGTACAATCCTGTAGTCGTCGAGGCACTCCCAAAGCTTCTTACCTACCGTATTCCCTTGATAAGGGGCTCAGGTTCACCCTATTCCGACTGAGTGAGGAGGGAGGTGGTGAGTCATAGCTGCCGTCAATGTAATGCGACTTTGACTAAGATAGCGTAGACACGAGCCAAGCATTTGCTTGCCTAAAATCATTAGCGGAGGAGGTTTTGTCGCAGGACACTATTAGAGCAACAGGATGTACGCAGGCCGCAGATATTTGAAAGGCCCGGGAGGAGTTGCCCATCTTTCGACTTGGGTGGCTTCGAATCCTACATCCTAGTAGCGGCGGAAATAGTGTTGCTGAGCCTGGGATTCGGTATAAGGGACACCCGACTGTCAGTGTAATCCTCCGGGGGCAACTGAAATAGCATATTATAGAGCGTTACCATTGTGATCCCGTGCTTAGCTCCCGGGTTCTCGGGGCGTCACTGAGGACAAAGACGTTTGGCATACAAAGATTTCGGAAACAATGAGTCGGGTCTCTCATCACCCAGTCTTTGCAAGTTGGAGAGATATGACCTCAAATTTGAGTTTTGGGATACACACGCCTTCTCTTAGCTGCTCTCCTGCTGCTTCCTGGCCGGCCTAGTATTGATTTCCCTCTGCATTGACGTCTCGCGTTGAACCTGTTTTATGGATCTCTCAACTCTTTTAGGCTGCTGATTCTCCTATTCCTCCGCGTCAAGCGCATCCTTCTCTTCCCTTCCTGAAAATTTCTGGGTGGTCTCCAACCATTTGCTGCTTCCCTCAGCAATAGAGACTCACAGCAATTGCCGCCGCCAGGTTTTTCCAAGCGCACGAGGCCCATCGCCTCAATTATAGCCATAGCTGCGGTATGGCGAACGATACCATCACCGAGCGAAATGTACGTCATTGAGTGGGAGTTGAGACGGGAGACTGTTGGGTAGGTGATGAATTTGGACCGACAGCACCAAGCATTTCAATTATGACGCTACTAGGGTATCGGCTTCCTTTCAAGCTCAACAGTGACTTTAAAGACTCTGGGCTAATGTATGTGCAGTCACTTGACAAATGAGTGGTAAGTCATCGCATCTATAATTTTTCTTTTGCGGATCACTCCTATTCAAGTTCTCTGGTTCCACCACTGTCCGTTATAATGTTGGAAAGGCTGCATCATCACGGACATCCGCTCTCTACGCTGAATGAATTCTTGCTGTTTGTCTCAATCACACAGCTATATCTTATCCCCTTTCTATGCTTGCTTCATCATCTGCGATCTAACTCATTGAATTACAGAGATCTCCAATCATGTCCTTTCCGACTTATTCCCCAGCGACCCGGATTTTTCCGCGGGGCTCGCAGCCCACATATCTTCCAATTCTCTGTAGACACAGCGTACTTTTGTCCTAGTATAGACGGGGAATATCATCTTGATTTCTTTTACGTGGTGAAGGAGACTTCTCGACGTATAGCGTGTCCGTAAGAAAGGCGTGATGTAATGTTGTCTAGGAAAAATTCGTCTTCCTCAATAGCAATTGTTTATATAATATTGGAGTGACAACACTGTAGAGATAAGTCGAAACTTCGCAGAGGTGCTTAACAGATATAGACGGATAGTGTATAGCGCTTGATCGATCCTCTTGACCTAGATTCGGGTAGGTATGCAGTGGCCTTAGAAGTTGACCTGGAGAAAACGTGCAACATGTCTGCCTAGGTGGGCAAGGTTATAGGCTTGACGAAATGATGCACGTGCTTTGGCGTTAAGTCCGTGCGCTTCTCTAGCGCACCAAGTCATCAATCCTTCTCATCAAGGCATCTCACTCCCTCGAAATCCTACTTCTCTCTTTCCAAGTTCTTACCTGACTTCCTTCTCTCAAACTCCCGCCTCAGAACCTCTATGGAATGCTGTTAATCTCTCATAGTTCTTGCTGCTACTCTTGACGTCTGAGTTCAAAATCTTTCTTGAACTTCAAGACCTGTAAGACAGTGACATCAGTCTCGCCCCATATCCAGTTTAGAATTATGGGCTCCTACACGTCGCAATCAGAGAATTCTTGCGTGAGTAAATGACTGATGACCCGTTCGACAGAGATATTAAGGAGGATCTCGACAATAAAAATGGAATTCACACCTAATAGTTCTTGCTCATCATGCGCGATGTGACGACTGCTTAGCAGATATTTCAACTAGAAGGACAGGTAAGCAAATATTAGTATGGGTGAAATATATCGACTTTAACCTTTTTCCTCCTTCCGTATCTGCTAAAGGGACTCTTGTTAGGTTGCGCGAGATTCCCTACAAAATGTTGATTCTATCATGTCACATCCAAGCAAACCAATAGATTGAATAAATGAGTCGACTAGGTTTATATGAGAGGGAACAAAGACTGACTAATCCCACATAAATCCTCCTACGTTGCTAGGAGGTGTTCAAATAGCTGGTCAGGTAAACAAATATTATAAGAAGGCAAAAGAACCCACTAAGCTCTACTCAGCCCTCCTGTGTCCGCCAGGAGGCTCTTACGCGATTTAAATATCCCTCCTACGTCCCGTTGTATCCGCTAAAGGTCTTTCGCGCGAAATGTGTAGAAGTGTGGAAAAGGCTCCTGACAGAGACAACGGGCCGACTCACGGGGATGCGCATCCAGGTCTGTGCGGGGACTAGCGGCAATGCCCTCGAACTCCAGCTGCATGTCTGCCTTGGGTCCTATCTTGGACCATACCTCGACGACCCTACAAGCCTCATCTCTACGCAATGCCTTTCGTTACGGCTCTCTAAAAGGCCGCCGCATTGATCCTCCTTCGTCGCAGTCGCCCCACGTCGCCAAGATGCCTCCAGCCCCGGAAAAAAGTCAACTCAAGCGCACCCGAGTATGTTCTCATCTGCGGAAACAGTTCGGAGAATTGTGGGCTAATTATCCAATTTATAGCAGTCTCAAGGTGAACAAACGGAGCCTAAGAAGCCTCGCCGTTCGCCCCGTAACCAGTCCCCACCGCACGATTCCAACAGTCCTCTCAAGCAGTCCCAGCTCCCATCCCCGCTCACACACAAGGACTCGACATCTACCGATCATTTCAAGGAAGGCACCGCCACACCCCCGAGTCAGCGGCCGAGCCAATTCTCCCATGTTGCACCGCACCGTAGTCCGCGTCCTACCGGCGGCCTGTCTTCTCCTCCGTCCGATACTCAGCCCTTCTCGCAATTTGTCTATCCTCCACAGAGCCGGCTGTATGCAGTGGACGATGAAGAAGGTGAGGGCGTCTGGGGCTATCTGGTGCCATTAGACCATCGGTCGGGAGACACACTGGTTCTTCGCCGTCGGAGTTCATGCCCAGTTCCGCAATCGAGAGTAGGGAACGCGTCTGGAAAAGAGCGAGTCTCGCGAAAGGCGTACAGACAGCAAGAAGAAAATTACGAGAGTGAGAAGCAGAAGAATGGCATTACTGCCGGCGGATATCTCATTGGACGGCACCCCGAGTGTGGTAAGTGTTCCCAGCGATACCATCTCTTTTGAGCGCCGTCTAATTGTGTTACAGACCGCGTCCTAGCCTCTCCCACCGTTTCAAACCGACACTGTCTTCTGTTCAACGAAATCAAAGGCGGCGACACGGTAGCTATTTTGGAGGATCTATCAGGCAACGGAACATTTGTGAATGACTCTATCGTTGGTCGGAACAAGAGGCGGGAACTTCACGAGGGAGATGAGATCGCTGTTCTCGAAGAGGCTCACTACGTCTTCAGATATCCCCTCAGTCGCGACACCAACGGGTTCCGGCAGCAGTACACACTCCTAGAACAATTGGGCAAGGGCCACTTCGCTTCCGTATATCTTTGTATAGAGAAAAGTACTGGGGCTCGTTTCGCTGTTAAGAAGTTCGAGAAGCGCTCAGGACCGGGCGAGAAGTCCAAGATGGACGGCCTCCAACAGGAAATCGGTGTCCTCATGGGAGTCAACCACGCGGCCCTGCTCTGCTTGAAGGATACATTTGACGAAGAAGACGGCGTGTACCTTGTCTTGCAGCTTGCCGCGGAGGGCGAACTCTTCAACTGGATCGTCATGAAACAGAAGTTAAGTGAGACCGAGGCGCGCAAAGTATTCGTACAGCTCTTCCAAGGGGTGAAGTACTTGGTGAGTAAAATTCCATGAATTAAAAAGCGTTTCTAAACCGTCCGTTAGCACGAGCGTGGCATTGTCCACCGAGACATCAAGCCAGAGAACATACTCCTTACCGACAAAGAGCTACACGTTAAGCTTGCTGACTTTGGCCTTGCTAAAATTATTGGTGAAGAATCGTTCACAACTACTTTGTAAGTCAAATCAACCAGTTGTTGCGAGATAGACATGCTAATTGAAAACAGATGCGGAACTCCATCCTGTATGTCAAAATTCAATGATATAACTTTATAAATCTAACGCAATATAGATGTCGCTCCAGAGATTCTGGAAAGCTCCAACCACCGCCGCTACACCCGCGCTGTCGATGTTTGGTCGCTCGGCGTTGTTCTGTACATCTGCCTGTGCGGCTTCCCTCCCTTCTCGGATGAACTCTATAGTCCAGAGAACCCATACACTCTATCGCAGCAAATCAAGAATGCTCGATTCGACTACCCTTCCCCTTATTGGGATTCAGTCGGAGACCCTGCGCTCGATCTCATTGACCGCATGCTAACGGTTGATGTGGACAAACGCATCACGATTGATGAATGCTTGGAACATCCATGGACGACGCGGGCCGAAATAAATCCCAACGATAGCACGGACGGTTTGACAGGTGCTATTGCGAACCTCGACTTCTCCAAACGCAAGGTCCATCGTGAACGGACGCTGCTATCAAGCATCAACGACATCCGCGTGACAAGGGTCATTGAAGGTCGGAGCGGACAGGAAGCGATAAAGGTGTATGAAAAGAACAAGAACACCAAGAAGAAGGGCATTGGAAAGGAGAGTACGCCGGCAGCAAACCGAGATCCCGCCGTGTTTGCTCAGATGGGTGGTAAAGGCGATCAAGCTCTTTTTGACACCGAAGACGGGTCACGCTACCCTGGCACCGATGACAGTACTGAACCTGTTGAAGCGAACGAGTGAAAAAAGCACTGGTATAGCACATTCTCAGGGGGCGGCGTACTTGGGCTCTTCTGGTAAGGCAATACTTTTCAAGTCCTGCGGCGAAATAATGGTATTCCGTAGTGGGCGAAGGGTATTCTCGACACCGAGGCTCGAGGGACAGCTTTGGGGGGCGTTATAGGTGTGCATAGTCGAATCAAAGCAACTGCAAATATCTCAATGATGCGACAATTGAACCATTGTGAATGGTTGGGGATCTTCGTCGTTTCAATCAATCATTTCTGGCCAATGGCAGGGCGCAGTGTACGACGGCGGTGTGGAGGCAGAGCCAACAAGATTGCGTCGTGTGTTCATGGGGCCATTGTTGCCCCACGGATGCTCCGACGCCGACAGCCGGCCTTGGCCGCCGTGCGAATGGTGACGCCGACCCCTACCAGCAACAGGGTCCGAGCGGCCTGCCAAATTTATTATCAACACCGCAATTCCCATCCACAACCACGACACCGCCCCTCCACTCTTCTTGCCCTCTTCGCTCTTGCCTCTTGCGCGCCATGGGTCTCGTCTCTGAAATTGCTGGGCCATTGGGCGCCTTTACCTCGACCGCCTCTCTACCCGTCCTCATTGCGACGGGCGCTGTCTCCTTTCTCGTACTGTCCGTTGTGCTCAATGTTTTGCAGCAATTGCTGCTCAAGAGCCCAAATGAGCCCCCCCTCGTGTTCCACTGGTTCCCGATCCTCGGCAGCACCATCACCTATGGCATGGACCCTTACAAATTCTTCTTTGCGAACAAGGCAAAGGTGCGTGCTCGTCTGGGCAGACAGGGGGCCATACACTGACGGAATCATAGTACGGAGATGTCTTTACCTTCATCCTCCTCGGAAAGAAGACCACCGTCTGCTTAGACACCAAAGGCAACAACTTCATCCTGAACGGCAAGATCAAGGACGTGAATGCGGAGGAGATATATGCTCCGCTCTGTACGCCCGTCTTCGGCAAGGATGTTGTGTACGACTGCCCAAACTCGAAGCTCATGGAGCAGAAGAAGGTATGCGCTGTACGTTCTAGGCCTTGGCTCTTTGCTCACCCTTTATTCAGTTTGTCAAGTTCGGTCTTACTCAGGACGCCCTCCGCTCCTACGTCACCCTGATTACCTCCGAAGTACAGGACTTTTTTAAGCGCCACAAGACATTCAAGGGCCAGAAAGGAACTTTCAACGTACCCAAGATTATGGCTGAGCTCACGATCTACACGGCATCTCGCTCTCTACAAGGCGAGGAAGTCCGCAACTCCTTCGACTCTACCATGGCCGACCTATACCACGACTTGGACATGGGCTTCTCGCCTATCAACTTCATGTTGTCTTGGGCTCCTCTTCCACACAATCGCGCCCGCGATGTTGCCCGCGAGAAGATGATTGAATTGTATTCCGGCATTGTCAAGAAGCGACGATCAGGTGCTGTGAAGAAGGAATCGCATGATATGATCTGGCATCTCATGGACTGCAAGTACAAAGATGGCACCCCAGTCCCGGACCACGAAATTGCAGGCATCATGATTGCCCTGCTTATGGCTGGCCAGCACTCATCGTCTTCCACCATCGCCTGGATCCTCCTCCGTCTCGCCACCAAACCCGAACTCTTCGAAGAGCTCCTCGCGGAGCAGAAGTCTATTCTCGGCGATGATCTTCCACCGCTCACCCACGACAACATTTCAAAGCTACCCCTACATGCTCAAACCGTAAAGGAAACCCTCCGACTCCACGCCCCTATTCACTCCATTATGCGCAAAGTCAAGCAACCTCTCATCGTCGACGGAACAAACTACGTTATTCCCGAGAACCGAACGCTAATGTCCTCTCCCGGTGTCTCAGCACAAATGTCCCAGCATTTCGTCAACCCCTCAGTTTGGGATCCACACAGGTGGGACGCCGGCGAGCACAACTTTGAAGACGAAACTGCCGAAGGGGAGCAAATCGATTATGGCTGGGGTGTAGTTTCCAAGGGCACAAACTCTCCATATCTCCCATTCGGAGCGGGCCGCCATCGATGCATTGGCGAGCAGTTTGCCTATGTGCAGCTGCAAACCATTCTCGCAAATTTTGTGCGCGAGTTCAAAATTCAAAACCCGGGTGGCAGCAGGGAGATTATCGGCACGGACTACACCTCGCTTTTCTCGCGGCCATTGGCACCTGCGGTTGTCGAGTGGGAGAGGAGAAACAAGGAGCTGTAGAGTGTTAAACGCTGTACATAATAATGGCTGGGGTGCCGATTCGATTCGGGTCCTGAGATGATTATCAGGTACCATAGACTTTTGGACTTATATAAGAACCCTTTAATACTGGATACGTAGTAATGAATGCATTGAGAATCCTAGATTGTTCAAACTGCTATGTATTGCTCTCATACAAATTGCCCGCTCCCCCCCTTCTACCCCCTAAAGCGTATCATTAAACCTCCCTACCCTTATAGCGTGTACATAAAATCCGGCCTCCGATCCCCCAACATTTCGACCTCTTTCTCGCTCTTCCCCTCAGCCCAATGATCTCTCTCGCCATTCCTCCTCTTCTTGTTCTCATTAGCCAACAACACCCGCGTCATAACGCTCCCTCCAAACAGGAAAACCAGCAGGTAGGCTAGGACGGTGCCATGACCAGGCTTATACCGCGGTTTATCTTGGCCCCGGTAGATGTTACTACTCACCACGCCGTTGAGATTGCCCCAACCGATGACGAACCCCAGGGTGACGCCGCGCTTGTACACGCCTTCGACGTTGTTCGAGGCCCATGATATGGTGTTTGCGATGCAAGGGTAGATACCTAGAGCTCCGAGAAAGGTGCCCGCGTATTGCACGCCTGGCTTAGCAGAGCCGAGTAACATGCTAAACCCTACGATGCCGAGCAGCGAGACGAGGATGTTACATAGGCCACGCTGGCGCGTACGGTCTGCTACCCAGCCGATGAAGACTGTCATTACAGCTGCGGCTGCGTACGGTGGTACGGAGAGTAAGTTCGCGGTTGTGGATTTGTAGCCTAGCTGTGCGATGATGGAGGGGAGGAAGAGGGAGAAGGCGTACAGGGCGCCGTCGCAGCCCATGTATATGATTGCAAAGCACCAGGTCTTCCAGTCTTTGACCGAGGCCCAGAAGTAGGACATCTGGAAGGACTCGTGCTCGGCGGAGGATTGCTTGTCGGCTCTTAGCCGGCGGATGACGCGCGCGCGGTCGTCGGGGGTCAGGAACCGGGCTTCGTCCGGGAAGTCGTGTACCATCCAGTAGGAGATGATGCCTACTACGATGGTGGCTAGGCCTTCGAGGATCTGTATTCTGTGTTAGAGTAAAGGGATGATATTGGGAGAAAATGAGAGGGGGCATGTACGAAGATCCAAGCCCAGCCTCGCTTTCCACCTATGCCATCCATTTGCGCGATTGCGGCTGCGAGCAGACCGCCAAAGGACCCGGCCAGCGCAGCAGCGGAGAAGAAGATGGCGGCGCGAATGCCGAATTCGGAGCGCTTGTACCAACATGAGAGATAGTAATTCACCCCTGCGAAGATGTTAGATCTATCAAGAATCGATCCATCGATCAAATATCGCGGCGCTCACCGGGGAAGAGACCGGCTTCTGCAACGCCGAGCCACCAACGCTTTACAATCGCTCGTTAGATCTTGTGAGTGGGAGTTTGAGGGCTGTGAGGGCTTACAGCAGCCATTAGGCCCGAGAAATTGTGCACCAGTCCCATAGTAGTCATCGTAATTCCCCCTGGTCAATCTTCAGTCACTGCGCATGTTACATATGTGTGGTGTACTTACACAGAACCATGATGATCGGAATGAAAATACTGGGTCTCAGACGCTTGAGAAGGACATTGGTGAGCGGCTCGAACAACGCGTAGGACACGAAGAAAATCGACAGCGTGGCGTTGTATTGTCCGTTGGTCATATGCAAGTCCTCTTGCAGACCGTCGATTTTCGCGTTGCCGATATTGGTTCGGTCGAGGAAGGAGATGAGGTAGAGGAACGAGAGCCACGGGATGAGTTTGACATCGAGTTTCCATAGGAGTTTGCGGTCCTATTGACGAAGTTAAAATTGGTTGGATATGAGGAAAGTGGGGTGAGGTGGTTGTACATGAGCAGCGCGCTCCTCCTCACTCAAGCCCGCATCGGGATCGTGGATGTCGGTGGCAGTGGGCGGGTATTCGTGTCCCTCGGGGGCGTTTTTCTCGTCTGATGGCCGCTCTGGGCTGACATCCTCCAAGCCTTTCTCAAGCGTAGACATATCGGAGTATCTAGTCAAGCTTTAAGATCCTTAGCGTTGCCGTTGCCGTTGTGCTTGGTGTATTTCTTTTCAAGTTGCCGAGTTGCTCAAGAGTCAACGCAACAAACAATGACACATGGCAACTGTTTTGTATCCGTGGTACCGTTCGTCCGTACATATACCTTCCAACTGCCATACTGGGTATTTCAACCCGAGGCACCCAACTACCTATCATCGTGAATTTCACTCCTCAATATACCGCCTACTAACTCAACTTATCAATGATCTTCACCGCTAACCTTGATCTCACCCCACCTGGGGGTTATCTTTCTTTATTCCGCTGCCACTCCTGGAAGCCATTGCCGTCATCCGTTTTTGTCCCGCATCCGCGCCGTTGTGATTCCATGATTCAACGTCATGGCCGGGGCAAAACACCGTTGAGGGGTTCACCCCGCACGACTGACCTGGGTGTTGGCGAATCAGAACAACAGAATCAAGGACTAAGCTTTCCGCACATGCAGCGGGAGTGTATCGTAACCTCGTGATATGTAATAGCAAGCTTAACTCCGATGATCGTCTAGAATACGGCGCATTGATAATGACTGGAGACCTGTAGTCGTGAGTTTAAGATTCCAAATTAACAAGCGAGGTTGACTAGTGTCTTTCTATTCTGATGTGTTTGAAGATGTGTCGAACGTAATCTTGACAAGAGGGGAAATATACGGAGCCTGTTATTATGGCAGCGAAAGGAAGGGTTAGTTAGAATCCGCAAGTTGAATTTCTATCGCATCTCACTCAAAGACCCTTCTCTATCACCCAATCTCGAGCTCTTTGAACCTTGACTGCTTTGCCTCGCTGCCAACTTCTTGACTGCTTCGGACCGCTGATATCTCATCGGCTGGTTCTTCCCGAATCTCCTTTGAGGCGTCGATAGTTAGCACTACATCCGCTTGCGCTTCATTTTCCTCTTCCATGGCCTCTTCTTCATCGACATTCCCCTCTTCTTCATCCTTCTTCTCCTCAGCCGCCTTCATGAACTCGTTCTCCAACTTCCGCACAGGCATATGCCCAAATATCCCTTGTCTTTTCCTCACCAGCGCCAATACAATCGTGACGAGAAGGTTCAGACAAGCGAATCCTAGCATGACTTGGAATTGCTTGTTGTAGCTATCTCCAAAAACCTCCCCTAGATCTTTTCGAGTTTCTGCTGGCATTTTTGCGGCATATGCACTGGTCTCTTCTACGAGCGCGATTTGTTCCGAGGTCAGAAAAGCCGGAAGTTTGGATCGTAGGACGGAGTGGTGGAGCGCGGAGCATATCGCGATTGCAACGCAGCCGCCTAGCGTTCGCGCCATATTCAGTGCTCCAGTTCCAACCGATACATCTTTCTCATCGATGGATGTGTATAGTAGCATGAAGTACGGGGGACTAGAAAGTCCTTGACCAAAACCTGTGATGATCTGGTAGGCGTATGTGACATTGGAAAAATGTGCGTCAACGGACAAACTGCTGAGAAGGCCAATCCCAATACAGACGACTGCGGACCCGAATATTAGGGTAGCTTCCGGGGGGGCTTTTTTGCCTATCACTCCTCCCGCGAACATGGCGCCAACTGGCGAGAGAAGAGTGACTGGAAGAAGCAGAATACCCGCCCGCTCGGCGGTCGTGAAATTTACTGATTGGAAGCGTTGGGGGAGCTGAACGACGGCGGCGTAGAAAGGCATCCCTAAAGGCGCAAATTAATAGTCTGCGAAGGAAAAATGCAGTCCATATCTAACTTACCTAGTAAAAACATGCTTAAAAGAAGTAAGGCCATTGCCGGGTTGGTAAGAAATTTGATAGGGAAGATTGCTTCTCTTGCAGTTTTGTACGAGATCCAAGTTTCGTAGAACCCGAAGAGAAAGAAAAGAGCTAATCCAGTGATGAGTGTTCCGATTATGACGCCGCTTTTCCCTGAGGTAGATGTCCCAAGTCAGTGAAGTTCATATGAGTCAAGTGGGTTAATATTTTCCCTCTACACCATGTTTCCACCCACAAGGAAACATTATCAATAACCCTCCTGCCCATTACTAGATCTAGCCACAGGCCTGACGAGTTAAACCTGCCCTACGCTAGCTCCTTGTATCTCTCAGGATGAAATTTTCACTTTCATGTGACAACACGCTGAATGATATAGCAAATTTCACTTACACTCGTACACGGCACCGCCTTCTTGGAGGGCGAAGAGAAGGGGAATCGGCCAGGAAATGGAGAGGACCCCTCCTACGATATCGAAGCTGCGGATGCGGTCTCTATTAGACTTCCCATCAGAGAGGCCCGGCATGGAAAAGAAAATCAACGCTGAAGATGTTGCCACAATTGGACCGCTCAAGAAAGGTCAGTTGGTGAAGCGTTCATGTAACGGATGTATACTAACTTAATCCAGAATATCCACCTCCAGCTATTCTCCTCATTCGTTAGTGCGGCTAATAAAGGGATTTGTGGTAGTTACTTGCCTTGTTCGGTCTGTTATGATTCCGCCAAGAATCGGACCAAGAAGATTTGCCAGGGCGAAAACGGAGCTGATGACACCTGAGTAAAAGCCCATCTTCTCCGGCACAATAAGTTTCATTATAGACACAAAGACGAGAGAATACATGCCCGAGCCTCCTATACCTTGAAAAGCCCGGAACACAATTCTGGTGATGTTAGGAAAGTCTTTCATGTTATAATTAGGAGCTCCACGTACAGTTGGATCATGCTTTGAGATCCTCCACACGCCATGGAGAATACGAAGAAGAAAAGGTTGCAGGAAAGTAGGATTGCCTTGAGTCCCCAGATATCACTGAGTTTCGCCGTGATCATTAGAAATGCTATGTCACAATTAGCAAACCATAGCGCATCAGACAACTGCATCAAGACAACTCACAATTGTAGGTCAAAAGATAGGTGGTAATTAGCCACGCTGCTTCCCCCAATGCATTGAAGTCGCTTGAAATTTTGATAAGGCCAGTTGTGATGATGGTAGTGTCCAGGGCGGACATGAATAACGAAAGCCATAACCTAGCAAGGTCAACCCATAATGTCTAATTGTAGAAGAGGTGCTAATCTCACCCTGCTATAATGATTTGCAGCCTCAGGGAACTAATATTAGGAATGATTGTGGGTCCTCCTGTTGCTGCATCGTTCACATGAGTACTCTTGTTCCTAGTCTTGGCCATGGGTCCTCCAGTGAGCTGTTTCGGGGGGATATGCTAACTTCGATCACTCCGTCTAGCTATTGGAAGTTAGATCCCACGAGAGCTTTAAGATCAAGCAGAAAAGTGTAGAGACATGACAATTGGTCGTAGAGGCATGGTAGAGTTTTCTGCTGTTATATGTATCGGAGACGAGATTGAGTCACAATTCAGGTGGCCACCTGGACAGAAGCATTCTCGCCTATTTACTAAATTGCGGAACGCATATCGCATGACATGCCCAAAGTGCAC
Organism: Melanomma pulvis-pyrius CBS 109.77; assembly: GCA_010093585.1. Lineage (NCBI taxonomy): Eukaryota > Fungi > Ascomycota > Dothideomycetes > Pleosporales > Melanommataceae > Melanomma > Melanomma pulvis-pyrius. The sequence goes on from MU001957.1 coordinate 36,293, forward strand.
CTAGTGTATGCTCCCGCACGAGTGCCGCCCCCAAAGAATACGAACATGCACGGTCGTGAACTCGCGCCAATAAGCTCGGACGAGTATAAAGGGAGAATAGGCGACTTGATTAGGTGTAGTGCCATGTGACGACGCGTTTTAACACCTGTGGACCTGAGCAACGAGAGGTACATGGAATGCATCTCCATCTCCATCTCCATCTCCATCTCCATCATTACCGGATCGAGCACATTAGCCAAAAGGAGCCCAGTAAGAGGCGACCTGGTAGAAGAAGTCTGATGCAAGGTAGCATCCAAGGTTGAGTCTTGAGGCGCAGATGTGCAGAGTACTGTAACGAGCGCACCCTCACCACATATGCAGAAGCGTGTCATCGTGAGCGCGATAAACGATGACGAGAGCTGTGAAAGGGCGTAGCGGCACAGATCATGACTATATTCAAAAGCAGTCTCCTTTTATGATGATGTTTCGATGAGATTTGGCCCTTCTAAGGTGGGTACTGAAGATCGCGTTGTCAACGCGTGCGTGCCTTCCTTCCTCTGACCTACGGGCGCGTAGCTCTTTGCTTCACTGCAACCCTTCACCATTCAACGCCTTTTCAATTCCTTTTTTCTTCAATCGCCCTCTCACTTCCACTCTAAATCTCCGCTCCTACTCGCTGCGCCATCATTTGTCCGCAGTTTTCACGCTCGCCTGTCGCGTCATATCCCTGCTTCTGTCTCAGGCCGCGGTTCCGTCGCGTCTCCCACTCCGATGAACGTCTTCAACTTTCTCGCCATATCTTCACATTGAAATGTCTGCCCGCGACTTCGATGCTGCTCTCGCTGCACCCGACGTTGACGCGACGTTTCAAACCCTTCACCACCTCACTTCTCGCAACGAGCGATTTAGCGGCGCATCTCTCCCAACGACAGCGGAAAAGTACTTGAAGGCGTTCTGCGATGCTGGTTCTTCAGCTACAAGACGGCGCTGGGTCGGGGTTGCACTCCGGAAGATGGTGCGCACGTCCACGGAAGTCGTCAAGCATTTCAAAACCCTCCGACACCGTCTTCCGCAGCTTGGGCAGGTCATTCTCGGAAGTACCGAATTAGAAGAAACAAGGATTCTGGCCGGCGTCATCATTCGAGAAGCGATGGAGCAAGGAATCCAGTTCTCTAGCTTCTGGCCCTCAGACAAGGTTCCAAACAACGCGCCAAACTTCCCGCAAGAATCTGGGCCACATTGGCTACACGATTTTCAGACGTTTCTCGACACTTTGGGTGATCTGGTTATCATGCAGCTGGTCACGGACCCAGCCATCCTATACCCAGTCTCACTTGTGGCTTCCGATAACTTCAAATGTCTAAACCCGGAAGACGTCGCGATGACTGCCATTATACAAGATCGACTCCTTACGATCATCCCCGAGCTTTCAACGCAAAATCTCGACTTCGTAGACATACCACTCCACCGTATCCAGAACATTAGTCAACGAAGGGCAACCCTGAAAGACTCGCAATCTCGAGGCACCGAACACGAGCCCTGGGACCTTGTCATATCCCTCAGGCGTGGTCCCTGGACGTATTGTGTTAATACGTCACGACACACTGGAACCGAGTTGACTTTACTCTTCAAGAATGCTAAGGATGCTAAGGAATGCGAATATTGCATCATGGAATTGGTCAACCTTGCTTCGTCGGCCCACAGTCACGTCATTGATTTTAGCAAAGGCGAGGATGAGATGCACAGTGAAGACGGCGTCTTCAAGACTACGCCAGCGAATATCGAAGCGGCTCTAAGTACTGCCGATAACAATATCGGGTTGCAACTAAGAGACAACAAGGGCAAGGCAGTCACTCCTGAGCCAGACCCTCGTCGTGTCATCGAACTCTCATCAAGCCCGGGCTCCGTTCATAACGGGCATAGCAGATCCAATGTTGAACGAAGAGTGAACACCCCAGCGCCAATTGAACAACCAGATAATGCGAATCTGAAGTCTGGTGCTAGGAAGATTCCCAAAATCAAGAAGCCCGGGCGAGAAATCAACCCCATAGGAGACCTGCATGTCGCAGTTTCAAGGCATATAGACGAATTTGATTTTCCAGAAGAGTCTCCGAGGATGATACGTCCTTCAAAAGTATCAAAGAAAGGGACATTGGGTGCACTTCCGAAACACGCTGTTGGGACACCTCGCGCTTCTCTACATGGGGTCACAAGAACCAAACCGATAGGACCAAAGCCGAAGCCGAAGCCTGCGCAACGAATACAAGTGAATGATACTAGCGACGAAGAGGATGCAATCAGCTCACAGGCCATTCAGCCTTTACCTCGAGCACGCACGAACGCCAATAACACCGTTCAACCTACTCAGTGTCCAACACAAAGTGCTGATCCTGAGCAACAACCCGAAAAATCGAAAGCCAGACCGAGATTATCGGCATTGCCCAAAATTGCGAAGTCGATGGGTATAAAAGCTTCAGTTAACCAATTGCGCTTAGAAGCGGACGTCTTCGCCATTCCGCAAGATGAAGCGCACGATGAAGAGGCCAAGGACAAGTCCAGGGAAAATGTCAAGACAAAGCCCAAGGGAAGGGCTGCATTGGGCGATAATCTGAAGAGAGAGTCTCTGGTACACGACACGTCGAAGGGGAAGTCCTCAGTAGGCGATGAGTCGAAGGTTAAGCCGCGTGCCAGGAGACGAGTCGCGAAAGATGTGAATTACAAAGACACAGAGAGTTCGGCATCGGACAGTTCTGAATCAGACTACGTCAAAGCTAGACCGAAGAAACCGCGCTCCGTTGCCAAAGCCGTCTCAAAACCGAGTGAAAGCGTACCCAAAAAGGCGGCGGCGGCGGCGAAGCTACTGGAATCAAAGACTAGAACGGGACACAACAAGGCAACGGGTTGGGAAGCAGATCCACGACCTATCTCAGATCAGAAACATACAGTACTATCCAAGCTGCTCAGCAAACCTCAAATCACTCCACAACCTGAGTCCGAGGAGGGCAAAGTGGTACCCAATAGCGCGTCTCTCACGAAGAAGCCCCTTAGGCAGATCATCAGGAAGGAACCTGTTGAGGAGGATCATGAAGTCACGTTACTAAGCAGTCCTGATCCTGTTCCTGAAGTCCAGACAGCAGTACCTCTCCAAGAGGTTGAGACTCGGAGCCAAAATTCAGATCAGATATTTGATGAGCCTGTCAGCTTCGATGACCTCCCCCATGATGTTGCGGCCCTTGTCGACAGACCTGCGAGCAATCTGACCCCAACTGAAAGCCAGGTGCTCCAGGAAGTTGTCACGCATGTTACTTCTATCTCCCAGACAATGGCAGTAGCGACTTCTAAGCGGAAGCGTACTAGGGAAGAAACGCCTCCCTCAACGCCTCAGAAAAAGCGGACGAAGAACGAACAATCGGCGGGTCAGAGTAACGCGGGCCAAGCAGAAAATGCTTCCTTCAGGCCCCCAACTACCATGGCTCGTCCTAGGGTTCTCAGCGATCCCTCTAGCCCTCTTGCTCGCCCAGCGAGTAAGGGAATCCGCGACTTGAAAGCTTTACAGGATGAGAATGGTTCTCCAAATGCCGAGTCAGCTATCCATCATCAAGAAACCAACTTTCTTGCTTCTAGGAAGCAGGTGGAAAGACGACATACTCCTTTGCATCAACATGCGCAACGCATCTATTCAGGTGGTTCTACAAATGCTGAGATTCTCTCTAGCAATAGCAAGCCGATTCCTGCTTCACCACATGCAGATTCTATGGCTATCTCTGGCCACGTGGATAGAGATCGTGTGGACATGGAGAAGGAATTAGCAGATATCGAGACAGCTAGAAGCGACCCTTTCACGCAGTTTAAGTCTCCCAAACTAACAGCTTTTACTCGGCGTCTGACTAGTGACTTTACTGGTGTTGAAGCGCCCGGTGTACCAAGACCCGAAGTTCCTTTCGAAAGTTCACCCTTGCGACCCGTTGCTGTAGAGGATCTAGAGAGTCCTATGAACATCCGCGCGGATGGACGAGCTCTCAAAATCCCGAAGGAATTCGGCGCTCCGAAAAATTCGATTCGATTAAAAGCACCTGATCGTGCCAAGATAGACAAGATATATGCAAAGGCATCAACCGCACAGGCACAAGAACTAGAGCCAAGTCTTTCACGGCGGCATGGTGTTGCTTTTGAAGATTCAGTCCGCAATGCCCCACAACAAGTCGTAGATGATACACCTCAAGAAGTCGACAACTACGATGATGGTAGCGTGTACATGGAGGGTGATGAGACGCTTGTTGCCTTGGAAGTGGATAGTCCAAATTCTTTGAAGACTTCACCTCTTGCCTTTCGGTCCTCTCCGCCCGGCAACTATGCTCCTAGTAGTCATAGCTCTACATCTGCGGAGTCGGAACCCGAATCGAATCCTCTTGTTCCTACGCCAGAAGCTGAAGAGATGGAATGGGAGGCGAGCTTGCAGCCACATCAACGCTCTATTCACGACCAACTCATCCGCATCTCAAAGCATGTTGTACGTCATATCGTTGATAAGGAAACCGCCATCGACGATATTGCAGATATATACGCCAAGGACGGACAGCATTTGATAAATGCACTTGTCGAGCGTCATAGCAGTGAATTCGAGTCCAAGCTCAAGGATGCTGAGAGGAAGAAAGATAATATGAGAGATGAATATTCCCAGCTGGCGAAGAAGATGGCTAAGGAGAGGGAAAAGTATGACCCTAAGACGAACGTCGCTGCAAAGGGTTGATGACAACATTTGCTATTGGAAACACCGTGTTAAGGCGAGGTCGAAGAGCTGTGGCCGTTGTGATTACAAACTCGGAAGCTCTCCCGGTTATTGCCCTGGTCATGGCTCCACATACCAACTCGCTTTTTGGATTTCTATGGCCTTACATTGACCACCGCATATCCGTCGTCGAAGAAGGGACAGTGGCTCTCACTTCCCAACAAACTGGTGGATGACCTTCTGATTCCTCATTTTCGATTCAACTTCCTTTCATTATACATTGCATGGAGTAGGATATGATATCTAAGACGGGCCATCGGGGGAACATTTGCATCATTTTAAGCGTGGCTATGGAGTACTTTGGTTGTGTATTCTATGCATCAACATGGGGAGTCAAGGGCATAGGGAGATGTGCTATGTGCAACTAGAAGGTACAGCTCATGATATGGAGTAAATGCATCAGCCTGGGAGTCATGGGATTTAATATGCAGTAGCAGAGTCGGCCAGTCAGCGTCTAGGCTGCACGAGAACATGATAACCAAGATAGAAGCATGAAAAGTTTATGTCTTTCCATTACAGACACACCATGCTTTCGGATTCGAGTGTACGCCCCAGAAACTAGAGCAAACGTTCCCAGGCCCTAGTAAATTCATGGGGACCTCGAGACCGAGCAATGCCAAGGTAGTCCTGCTACAAATGTTACTCTAAACCTATGTTCCGAGGTGATGCAAAGAGTATCATTTGGACGCTGATGCACGCTAAGCATGAAACATAAACCCGTAACCCGTAAACCGTAACCACGTAGTCTGCCTATCCCATCCGCCAAATCGTCTTTCATAATGTAGGATGCCCGTAACCACATGACCACATGGAATCTTGCAGCAACTCCAATAGCAACCCATGCCGCTAAAATACATAAAGATAGGAACAAGGCCCTATCATCTCGCTCACTACTCGTTCCATGCACGCCTTGGAATAATTGAGAAATAGCCCATGTCTGGATGAATAAAGAGAATAGAGAATCGAGATGGTTGTTTAGCGAGTGCAGGAACGAGTCCGAGTGTGAAGATGAGTCCTGCTCCGTGAAGGCTGATGTTGTGTCTTTTTCCATCCGGCCTTCAATTTGACTTCAGGCTCTCATTCTCCTCGCCTATGCGTGGTGGCGTCTTCGATTTGGAGTTCCGGAACGGGGACGCGCTTCTGCTGCGTCGACGTTCGCCTTCCTTCCTCTTCGATTCAATCAAGCTCAGCATTGTTTTCCGCCCATCCTGTGCATTCACGTGCTGCTCCTTCATCGACATGCTGATCTTCCTGTTCGCGTCGGCGCGCAGCAGCCGCTTGAGAAGGAGATGCTTTGTTAGAAGGCACACGAAGACACCACAGTCGCTGCCGTTCTCCTGTTGTGGCGCGTCATCCATGTGTATGAACCTCAACTTCTTGCCCAGCAGGATTTCCAGCTTTTTGCTCGTTCTCCGCGCCTCCATGTCGTTCGAGGGCTGTAGCGAGTCATAGTGGAAGGAGACACCGTCAATGACGCTAACTAGGAGTAGGCTCCAATGTGATCCACCTTCTGCCTGCTCGACGTCCCGGTTGTCGTTCACGGGGAGGAAGATGTGGGTCGTTTTAGAAAAGTCGGGGAGGACTTCTTTTAGGGTGAGCGGATTTGGCGTGTTCATGAGCATGAAGGACATGGAGGGACGGAGGAGCACGATTTGGGCATCAGGGAATTGATTGAGCTCTTCCCTCTCGAGGTATCTGCGGTGAGATTAGTTTTAGGTGGGGTGGCACGAGGCGAGGTGGATAAGGCGTACTCTTCCCAGAATGCAATTGCCTGCATATAGTTATTATTAAAAGCCTTGAGCGCATTCAATGGGGGGGCCTTACATTGTCCGTGAGCCAGTCGTTCTTGATGCTATCCACGTCGAGTTTCGTCACTGCGCTGTGTCAGTAACTGGATTTTAAGTAGTCGAATGGTCGCGCCGGTGGATAGACAGATTTTGCTACTTACACCGAACATCGTGATCTATTTTGCATTAGCCATACTCAATCTCCACATCCACGGGTACTTGCAAGAGAGATATGCATCGTCTGGACTCAGCGACTCCCCAAAGTGTCTGCGGACTTTGGACAACGACGAGCGCATTTTGCTGGTGCTCATGTTGTTTGACTTGAGATAGGTACTAAAAAGGAGAATGGGCGGCGCAGGATTCAAGGCGTTCGTTCGTTCGTGAAGCAGGTCCGTTGGTGACTGCCTGGATGCCTGGCTCAAGTTGTAACGCGCACTCGGAGTCCGCGCCGTGGGGCAATGACGCAGCCAGGGATGCGCCGACCCGAGGTTTTGCCGTCCGCAAATTTGTGATTGGGCAATTGCACGCGATTTCTTCGAGGAAAGTTCGAATAGAACGTTGCTAAAGGATAGATGTGTTCTTCTGCTTGTGAGACTCTTAGTACTGGGGTGCACAGTTCCTAGCAGAGAGATACTGGAATGTAGGTAGATGGTCTTAATTGAATTTTCCGAGTCTACATGACCAAACGCCATCGATGAAACGGTGAATTTTTGCCCCAGAACGCCCAGACACATTCCATCATCGGTTTCTTTGACCTTGATATCATGGTAACTGGTCAACCGTCTCTTCCTCCACGCCATTGGGCTTTCCGTTTGCCCATTGCTCCGGTTTGTCAACGTTAAAGAGCCAGCCCTGCTTGTCCTCGATCTTGCCCTGTTGTATACCCTTCAGAGTTGAGAGAAGCTTGACACAGGCTGGTCCTGGCTCGTTTGATCCATCCCGGTATGTGAATTTGTCGCCTGCGGAGGCGAGCGTGATGGACTTGATGGGGACGAGAGCGGCGGCAGTTCCAGCGGCGAGGACCTCGTCGAAGGTAGTAAGTTCTTCGTAGGGGATCTGAGGAGGTGTCAATCACTAGACCGTAGTTTCAAGAAAGGACAAATTCTCACCTCACGAGCTTCTGTTTCCCAACCAAAAGATTCCGCGATCTTGAGGACACTATCTCCAGTCACACTCTTGATTGCAGTCCTGCTGTTGGATGCTACAAGCTTGATGTTCTCTCCATCCTTCTTCACCCCAATAAATGCCGATGTTGAGAACTCATCAACCACAGTCCTAGTCTTGCTGTCGAGATGTAGAGTGATGCCGTATCCGTCCTTGCGTGCCTTCTCACTCCACTTCAGCACCGGCGCATAATTACCACCAACTTTAGCTGAGCCAGTGCCCTCGGGTGCTGCACGATCGAATGACTCCAGAATCAGCGCATCAACAGGGTTTGTCCCGTGATACACACCCGTTGGCACCACATACACTACGAATGTGTACTCCTCAGGTGGGTTCAACCCCAATTGTGCCGAGCTTCCGAAAAGAAGTGGTCTGATGTACATCGCAGCGCCGGTCTCGTGAGGTGGAACATAAGCAGCATTCATTCCGACTGCTAACTTGACACAGGCGAGGAAGTGCTCGGTTGGGACTTCGGGGATCGAAATGTAGGAGGCTGAGTGCTGCATCCGCTCGGCGTTCTTGGAGGGCCTGAAAATATTGATCGTGTTGTTCGGGGCCCGGAAAGCTTTCATGCCTTCGTAGCACTGCTGGCCATAGTTTAGGCCTGGGGCCATTCCATGAATTCGCAGATAGGGGTCCTCGACAAAGGCCGGGGCTGTCCATTTGCCATCCTTGACAGAGAAATGGGATTCGACATGGCCGGCGACTGTGGATTTATCAGTTTCAGGAGAAAAGGGCGAAATGGGTGGAAGTATTAGGGGATGTGAAGAATCGGCCATACCTTCTCGGATCTTGAAGCCAACATTGCTCCAGTCTGTCACAACTGTCAGCTAAGAAATGTCGCGCAATTCACGTCGCGCTACGCTGGCTCGGACGCAATTGCAATTGACGTACCAATGGTGTTAACAGGAGGAGGGGGGTAGGCAGCCATGACTTGTATTTCTTCTTAAGCTTCGAGCTCTTTGATCTTTAAGGATCGTGGAGTGAAATACAAATTTTGGAGTTGTATGATTCGGTACGAGGTTGCTCAACAGCGATATCGGTCCGGGAATAACCGTGACCATCCGACTAGATATATCACTTCGCTGTCATTGCTGTCGCCAGCCTCTTTCCAGACACTGTTCTCAGATTGAATATGTTGGTGTTGCACAATTTCTTGCTCCTCCAAACAAGGCTTACGGGGTTGCTGCAGGGCGGCAGTTTTAGGCGGGCGTCTGATAAAGAATTGGGCTTGGCATTGGTCTGAATAACGTGAGGATGATCCGAGGCCAGCTTCACGAAACACCTCACATCAACCCTCCAATACGTCTGTCCCTCGCGTTGCTTCTAGATTTCCGACTTGTTTTACTTTCACATACTTTACAATGGTTTCCACGGGAGCAAGTCGTCGTTTCCTCATCCTTTTCCTCCTCGCCTTCGCCTTCGTATCAGTCCTCATGCTGAGCGCATCCCGACACGCTCCAGAACAGCCCGCGCCGATTGTAGCTGGAAAACAAGACAAGGATACAATAAGTGGCGCTTCACTGACAGGCCATGCGATTGCGCCCAAGCTGGGAAACGCAACAGCCAAGTATGTCCCCTACAAGAACAAAGACGCCTTCCACCTCCGCGTGATTGCAAAAAGCAATTGACCACGTTTGGCTGATCATCCTCTCTTCTCACAGGGCTGAACTCGGTCGCGCCGCATGGAAAGTGCTACATACAACATTTGGTCGCTTCCCCGAGAAGCCTACAGATGACGAAAAGGAAGCCCTGCGGTCATACGTACACCTGTTCCAGCGATTATACCCTTGGTACGCCGCCATGCGCTACGGTGGGAAGTCATGTATAGGCTAACTGTGTTTGCAGCGGAGATTGTGCCGAACACTTCGGAAAAGTCCTAGCCAAATATCCTCCCCAGGTCTCGTCCCGCTCGGCAGCAGCAATGTGGGGCTGCTTTGTCCACAACATTGTCAACAAGAGATTGAAAAAGCCGGAATTCGACTGCAAGAACATCGGGGATGCGTACGACTGCGGATGCGGAGACGAAGACCCGAAAGACAAGGGCAAGGATGAGGGTAAGGCGCATGCATGAACCCCGGACGGGGCGCTATAGGAAGGAAACAGAAGAGGCCAGACTAGTTTGCAAGAGGTAGAGGCGCTGGTGTCGTATCCATTTCAGAAGAAATGCCCCTGGAGGGCGTGAGCTGGATGCAGAGTGCCGCGCCTTATTACGACTGCTGGGTCATTTTTATCTGGACATGCATCAACCGGGCGCAGACAAGGCAGCGCGTGGAACCAAATCTAAACTAATGTCCGCTTGCCGGTCTCGCGTGGAAAGGCAAACAACTCTGTGCCCGGGATTGTAAAAGGTGCCGGACCTGCGGTCAGGTCAGTTCCGCTGACGTAGGAAGCATGTTTGCTCCGCGATGGAGGATGACCCGGGATAGTGGGGAGTAGTGGGAGATCTGCCTTGTCCCGATGACTTCCGGTCTCTCGATAGGTCAGGCGTCAGCGGGTTTCAGCATGATGTGTCTTGGAGGAGGTCGAGGGAGTGGGCAGAGCAGCTGCAAGTGCCGGACTCGAGAGATAGCAAATGGGGGCTCATGTGCTCAGCCCGCCAAGGAGCTTAATGGAGATTATGGGAAGACATTCTGGAGGGCGTCGAGAAGATAGGATCCTCTGTCAATAGTGGTATATGTTACGAATAGCTGGTTGTATACTCGCGACGCCGCGCAATCTTCCCAAATGAGAGTGCCAGCGCACTCGACGTACTCGACCATGTCACGGTCGCCCAAGCGCGGGCGACGCGTGCGCGCAAAGTCGAGCATGTTTTGGGCCTCAGCCCTCCTCATGCCACCAACTCGCCATGGATGGTGTGGCCCTCCCGGTCGTGTGGCTTGCGAACCACGCAACTGCAGCGCGCCCGAAGGCTCGTCGCGTGACTATATTTATCCATCTTGCATGTCGCAGGACGCGGCGGCAGTGTCAGGGGTCCCGCCAGTTCTGGAGGGATGGGGTTGGAAAAGAATACAACCTTTCGGAGACGTGTAAAGTACCAGTGTAAATACGGTCAGATTCCAGCATGACGATTACATGGAGAGTGCCCTTGGGGGCTCCAGCAATCTAGGCTCAATGAAGCGGGGTTTCGTGAGGTCTGAGCAGGATAAACGGATAGTCCTCAGGTGCTTAGGGCTTACGGTGGATATGAGTAGTGATCTGATAGACTGAGGCCATAGGTTTCCACTGACGGCGAGATGTGTAAATGACACAAATACGAGCATAAGCGCCGTAGGAGGTAGTAGGCGTAATAAACTCATCCCTGTCCGCAAGGAACAGATCACGGCTAGGTTAGCGCCGCCCAAAATGACGGCCGTCAAGGTTTGATGCCCAGGTGTGAAACACTCTTCCACCGTGAACACCCCGCGCCGCAAATCGATAGCAATGCGCTCCTGTTTCTGATCTCACCAACTCTCCCTCATCTACCATCGAAGTCCTGCCAGCGTTACACCGCTACTTTGCATATCGACCTATTCCATCATGGTATCGTTCTCTTGCGAGGTGAGTTGTTTACATCCAGGGCGGCCCCATTGGACCCCTCTACCCCTAAGCCCCAACATGCCACTGCATACGACAGAAGCTCATGGCAAATTGCGATAGAACTGTGGGGACGTCCTCACCAAGAAGAAGCTCGACGGCCACCGCAACCAATGCTATGGCGCATCCTACACTTGCCTGGATTGCATGATCCATTTCGAGGGTAACGCCTACAAGTCCCATACGGTACGCTCCCCCATTACCCGCTTGCCCATTCCCGTTGTGCTGCAGTCGTCGTTGGCGCTCAACACCAGAGCCGTGTCCGCGATGTGTTGTCCAATGTTGTGCTGGCTTGCGGGAAATTCTTCGATTCGTGCGCGCGATAGCGGCTGACCAGTCGGCCACAGAGCTGCGTCTCCGAGGCCCAGAAGTACCAGGGCAAGCTCTATAAGGAGAAGAAGCCCAAACAGCAACACCAGAAGAAGGACAGCGCCCAGCAAGACTACACCTCGCAAGCACTCGTCCCGCGCAATGCATACGTCGAGGATGCGCCCGACGCAGACACCGGCGCCGTCGCCATCGTCGACGCCCCGCCACGCGCCCCGAGTCCCCCTCCCGCAGCGTATTCCTTGGGCTATAGCGAGCCTGCTGCGATTGAGGATGTGAACGTGTTCGACTTTCTAGAGACGGCCGAGACCCCGAATGCATCCCGAGTGCAATTTCCCGAATCGCACATGATCGAAGACAGTCAACCGCCTGCGTATGAGGAGGAGCCGCCTACGCAACCCGACGTCACAGCCACGGATGTGCTGAAGTTTCAAGTACCGTATGAAGACGAGCATCACTACGCTGAAAATGGCTTCACATATGGCAACGAGCCCATCCACCCCACCAGCGAACGCCACGAGTCAACCTACAACCTCCGTCCACAGGAATCCGACTACAACTTCACAACCCCGGCGCCCAAGCCGAAGCATTCACGAACCAAGTCTCGTGATAAGGACTACGAGACGACGACCCAGAAGGCAGACCGGAAGCGGAAGCGTAATTCGCCTTCCGAACTTGATCTGACTGAGGCCCGCGCTATGCAACAGAGGGACATCATAATGGCAGAGGACCCGCCATCGCTGCACTCTGGCCTGACCGGTGGTTTAAACCGACTTCTGACCCGTCCTGAGTTCCCGCCATCCCCTGACTACTCTGGTGATTATGTTGAAAACTCGCCGCTGAGCCCCATGAAGCGAGCCAAGCAAGGAGCCTCCAAAGCCTTCGCCCGCGCACAGAAAGAGTATGAAACTCAGAAAGAGAAAGACCGCAAAGCTGAGATAAAGGCGCAGATGGCGCGCGAGAAAGAGGAGAAGAAGGAGCGAGAGAGGGGTCGTGACCGTGAACGCAAGGAACGCAAGGTCAGCACAGCTCTAGTGAAGATCAAGCCCAAGGTCAAGAGACGGGATGACTCTGCTCTTGCGAGCCGAAGACAGCGTGAGGGCGAGCGTCGCCGCCGCCGACAGTACTCCTCATCGCCATCCCCAGAACCTGAACGGAGAACTCTCAAGGCTATTGAATATCATCGTTCCGATTCCCATTCGCCAGCACCGGAACAAAATGGAAACAGTGCCATGATCGTTCGCCCTAATGGAGATCTTGCGCCCATGCAAACCGGTGTTGAAGCACGCGCAAACCTCTTTATGTCTTTCATCAACAAGGGCCCAGAGTCCGAGCGAGGAATGAGTGTCAACAAAGCCCTCAAACGCTACCACCGCGAACGTTTCGATCGCTGGGACCGTGAGATTGGCAAGGCCGAGGAAGAGAAGGAACTCTGGAAGAGTCTTAGGCTGAAGAGAAACGACCGGGGAGAGGTTGTCGTCTTCTTTGCTCAGCCTGATGCATGACTAGATCTGGATATCGATATTCTCATTAGGATGGAGGGCTGGAATTGTGACGATCCTATGACGGTAGCGGGGGCGACAGGCGACGGAGCCTTTACGGAGCATCTTGTGGCTGATGATTAGTTCTTGGTTGATACCCGACTGTTGGTCAATCTTTCCTTCGGGTGAATTGGTGTTGAGTGGATCATTTCCATTTCCTTAGGAGCGTTCTTTCGTCTGTCGTTGCATCATTATGTCTCAGTATGTTACAACGGCTACATGCTAATAGGGGATTTCTTTTGTCGGATTTCATTCGCAGTAACTTGATTTGGATTGCATTTCTTTGCATTTCGGCGTTGAGTTCTCCTGAGATTCGCAAGACTGCCCTAATGCTCCAGGGCTGGACCCGTTCTACCCTTCGACGCCCTTTTCCTTGTCTTCTTTTTGCATTTCGATGTAGATATCAACATGACTTCAATTTCATCTCTTTGAACTACTAAATTGAAATTGCTGATGTGATAATACGGCTGAAAGTCAAACGCCAGGTTTAAATGCTGATTTCCAATTTTCCATGTCCCCCAAATCCACTCCCATTTCCCATTCTACCTCATCTGCCTTCTTTTTCGCCATATCATACCCTCATAGCCCAAGTATGAAAAAGCTCGTGACTCGTGAATCGTTACCCAGACCAATGTGACCGCAACCCCGGTCGAATTTATAGTGCCCTGCATGTGTACCACACCCTCTTTTCTCGGAACCCTGCACCGTCTCCTGCACCTTTTCCAAGCTATCTCCCCCACCACAACAACCTCCCCACCATCCACCACAGACCCAGAAATGCACCCACGCCCACCACCACCACCGCGCCAACCAGCAGCACCGTAACGCGTCCTCGCATCTCAAGCGCATCGCTGATCTCTAGCTTCGCCATTTTCCGGATCTTCTTGTTGAGGTGCCATGACGTTCGTTTCTTTGCCCCCCCACCCCCTCTATTATCCGGGTTCAGTGCGCTATGTGGCTCGTAGTGCGATGTGGATGAACTAGCCCAGGTAGACGCGTCGGGGTCTTGATACGGCTCCGGGTCGATCCAGAGGCTGGGCGAGAAGTAGAACCATGTGGTGGGGGAGGATCGGTGCGAGGTGGTGCGGCGCGCGCGGTCGGAGCGGTTTATTAGGAAGAGCGATATCAGGAACGATGTGAAGATGATGGGGGTGAGTAGGATCTGGGAATTTGTTAGTGGGGAGCTCGGGACTATGCCGCCTCTAGTAAATGAACACTTGGGCGTCTGTCTTGCGCAAACGTGCTTCTGCCAAACGGGACAGGATGTAGCAGAGCTGGGGTGATGCTGTTGCCCTCAACTCGGAATTGCGCAATTCTCTTCCGAGATGTTCGCTAGAGGTTGTGGCGTAGAGTGTGTAGGGTGTTGCTTACTCGTGTGATGAGCGCCTCTTGCGGCTCTTGCGGTCCATTCTGCGGAGAGGATGGCGGCGATGGCGAGGGGGGTGATGTATTTGAGAGATCGAGGTCGAAGAAGGGGTCTGAGTTCTTCTTCTTGTGGTGGTGTCGGCGGCGCGGTGGAGACGGTGGGGGACTCGGTGGCAGCCGCTGGTAATCTGGGGTAGCCATAATTTGATAGTTCGACAAAGAAAAATTCGCGGATAAATTGGATTGTATGTGTTCAGTCGGGAGCCACGGAGATTTCCAGCGCAGATATGAGGGTATAGCTGTGAGTTGGGGATCAAGGTGTACAAATGTGATTGTAGTTTCTCGTGCGGCTGTCCACGGAACGTTGATCGATAAGGATGTGGGCAGGCCTACGTGTTTAACGCCTCAGGTCCGAGGGTCACAGCCCGAACTCAAGTACATATTTGGAACAAACGTCACGGTTAACAGAGTTTCTGTGCCGCCGTTGAGCACCGCCGTGCAGATGGATCGTTGAAACGCGTGTTGGTCGTACCGCGTATCCCATTCACATCTTGGCGGCTGTTTGCGCCATGGATGATCTGATACAGGGACGCCGTTTAGCACTCCGCCTCATTGGGTGACGACCTCCACATCTCGCATCTTATTCCAAAAGCAGTGTACAATGCTCTAGAAACGTGCGCAAGCCGTGTGCTCCACGACTCTCTTGCTGCCTTGGGAAATTCGCCTGACATAAGCCTTCGAAGGGAAGGGACTTAGTCGGCCCCAGGCCGACATATCTCTCTCTCTCTCGCTCTCGCATAAATCGGCATTTGTATTCCCCCGACTTCCTTTCATTGTTACTCAGCACGTTGCACTACCTGGCCCGCTTAGTGCATTACATCAGCGTCGGTGTTTCCGGACCAGGCGCGGACGAAACCCTCGACATCTGCCCGTCGCCCTCGCAAGACGAGTGTCATCCAGCTCTCAATCGAATTTTTCGTTTTTCGTATCCCGTCGTCTGTCCGATCGAAACGAATTGTGCTGTGAGAGGGGGCTGGGTTGATTTCATATTCGAGCATCTGATCTGATCGATAGACGACTTTCGACCCTGTCTTACGGCTCGTCGCCAGTTTCTCCACTCTTCCGGACGAAATTTGCCAACGGGGGAAAAGGGATGCCCAAGGAAGCGACAGATTTAGCTGTGAGAAAGAAGATGCGGAAGGGGACGCATAGCTGCTTCGAATGTACGTAAACGAGCGAGATGCCCCCGCGTAGTTGCTTTAGTCTCTGCCCATCTATTTGGTCCTAGCATTGTCTTCCGGCACTGTCTATCCTATATTATCATTTCCAAACAAGCATCCCAAGCATGTAGCGCAAACTGCCTACTACTAGATACAACAGGACGTAGTAACTCAACGTTGATCCCGAGTTGCTTGGTTGTCTTGGGAAGAACATCACAGAGTGTTCCATCATTTCTGCTCGGTCCATTTCACCCAATTACCCGTCTCTGCTTCACCCCATTTGGATCTTCTCATCTTTGCGAATTTCAGTTGATGATTCCGAACCTCTTCTAATTATCCCCAGGCCGTCGTCGGAAAATCAGGTGCATATTCCCACCTGACAACTCTGATGTCTGTTCAGAGTGCTTTGCTCGCGGATCACGGTGTGTCGACCAAGAGCATGCCAGTCCGGATGTCATCGTCGATCATAGAAAGAACCTTCGTGAAAGAGTCTCCCGGCTAGAGGCACTCGTCGACTCTCTCCTCGAGGACAAGACGGAAAGAAGTGTGACTGACACAAGCTCATCCAAAACACCAAACATCATCACTCGAGACACATTCCCTCCTACACCTCTTTCTTCAGACGCCTCTTCAACAATCCTGCAAAATGCACAACGAGCTCCTTCCGACCGCGGACATCACATCCCTATTCTCTCCGTCTTCGAAGATGCTGTATGTGAACTCTTTCATCGCTCTTGGCTCATATACTAAAACCCTTAGCTTAACGATGCCGAGGTGCGTATCAAAGCAGGCATGGGGCCATCACGTCGGGAATCTCTTCCAGTCCCTGGTGTACCACTCCAGGAACGCTTTACTGTCACCTGCAAACATCCCGACGACATGGTGGACAGTAATTCATTAGCGCAGCAAGCCAGAAGAGAACGGGCGAAGCAAGCACTGATAGCAGTTCTTCCCCCCTACGATCAACTCAACAAAATAATGAAAAGCAATGGTGAATGGTGGCAGACGTGGAGGCGGAAGTGTAGTGGCACATCAGGCGGTGAACAAACCCTCCCTCAATTCGCATCCAAAGCCCTAGCCGATGGAAACATTGGTGCCATTGGAACTGTTGTGCTCTCTGTCGGTATTTGCTCAGATGAAGGTGATGTCGATCGATATATCGAGACCGTCGACCGTTGGGTGTTGAGTGATGATGAATATTCTGCAACCCTGGAAGGAATGGAGTGTCTGATACTGAAAGCGAAATGGTATGCCGACGTTGGCCAGCCACGACGAGCGTGGATTGCCTATCGTAAGGGATTGATGTACACGCAACTCATGGTATGTCCTTCATATATCTTAGAAGCACATTATATACTCACTGTTTTGTAGGGACTTCATCGAAAGCGGACGACCTCGGCAGCGCACGAGAGCATATGGTGGTCACTATATCACGGGGATCGGTTCCTCTCATTACTGCTCGGTCTCCCGTACGGCATTAGCGACACCCACTGCGACCTCAGCCTGCCTGACATGGGTGGCGAGTACATGGCGCCCCTAACCTTCATGAACAAAGTCTCAATCCTCGCCGGCAAAGTCATCGACAGGAATCAAGGCATCGCCGAGCAAAGTTATGCCTGGGCTCTCCAACTCGACCAAGAACTCGAGGCTCTGTGGAAGAAGCTAGATCCGAGCTGGCTCGAGTTTTCCGAACTACTGACCGATATGGAGAAGAATGCTGCAGAGCTCCGCGAACGCCTCATGGCACAGATGATATATCATCAGATCAGGGTCTACCTTCATCTTCCTTTCATGCTCAAGTCGCAATCGAACTCGCGCTTCACATACAGCCGAACCGCCTGCTTGACCGGCTCGCGAGAAGTCTTGCGTCTCTATCAGGCCCTCCGTACCGGCGAAGTCCAACCACTCTATGAATGCAAGGCTGTGGATTTCATTGGCTTCACGGCCGCGGTGCTAATCCAACTCGGTCTCTTCAATTACGGCGTTACCCAAGGGGCCATATCCGCAAAGGAGAAGGAATCCGATATCCGCATCATCGAGATCAGCATCGACATCTTCCGACGCGCTTCCTCAGAAAAGGGTGGAAAGGTTGCATTGCAAAGCGCTGAAGTGCTCGAGAAAATGCTGAATAAGTTCAAGATGGACTTTGGCCAAGGAGGCAAAAGGCCTACAAATGCTTCGGACTGTGGTGACATGACTGAATTTGTGATACCATACTTCGGTCCGTTCTTTTCCACTCATTCCCTCCCTCCCGTATCTATTTATCTAACATTGTCAAAACAGGCACGATCTCCATACGTCGCGGCGGTCGCACCGAAATGGCACCCCCACCCCCGTCGTCACTCGCCGTCAACCCGAACGTCAACCCCTCACCCTCGCTCACTCTCTCCCCACATCCACAACTTACGCCCTCCTCAGACAGCACAAACCTGTCGGATCTCTTCTCGCGCAACGTCCCCCGTGGCGCCCAATCCACCACCACCGACACGTCCACTTTCAGCTTCGCCAACAACGACCCGTTTGTATCCTATGACGGCTTCTACAACTGGGGCAACAGCACCGATACTACCACGCACACCCCCTCCGATATCACCGCCACGAACGCCAGTGGCAGCAATCTAGGTAGCACGCAGATCAACGACGATTCCATGAATAATTTCCCGCTGCCGACGAATAACTTCTCCTGGCAGAACATGCCCATGGATATCGATCAGGACTGGAGTTGGTTCTTAAATGATAATCAGGCGGCGAGTACGGCGCCGCAGCAGACGGTGGGCGATCAGTTTACGCAGCAGGGATTTGTAGGGTTTGGGTAGGGGGGTGGGTAGAAGGCTGTAGGGCTACGGAAAGCATGAGATGCATTATGAGAGATTGTTGGACGGGCGCCGATGGGGGTGGCTTTAGATGGATGGGCTTTTTTGATATCCGGTCGTTTATATTTGCGACTTTGACCCACTCTCCTCTTTTTTTAGTGGGATTCTTTTGGGAGGAATCAATTGATATGCGTGTTCTTATACTTTTTTTTTTCAAAACTGTCCAAGTCAAGTCAAGTGCTTCTATTCAATTGTCAATAAATAATGCAACGCAAAATTTCCGCTTGGTTACTAAATATTGGCTGGAACACTCAGTTGTCTTGAGGGTTTAGTGCGTTTACATGAATAGTAGTTGGGCTCTATATACTATGGTATTGGCCATTTCAGGTAACAACAACACCCCTCAGAAGTAGACTGAAGCTCTCTCAGAAACTCTTGATGTCCTTTATCCAGTCCCCTTTACAGAGTCCAGATGACAACTCGTCCATCAACACCAGTCGAGCTGATCTTGGAAACCGCTCCACCACCCTCCTCGAAGCTTCGAATTGTGCTAATCGTGTTCTGATGCACAGTCTTCAACTTTGTATCATCCGTTGTCTTACCCTTCAAATCCATCTGCTTGAACATATTGAAGGCCGACTCCTCACGATGGTCCTGAACACCAGGGCGGCCTTTCGTCTCTAGCGACCCCGCAATCTGCCATCCCTGCTCCGAGCCATGGAAACGATACGCCTCACAGTTGTAACCGGCGGCGATAATCTCGGATTCGGTGCTCCACACGAGCGACATGAAGGGAAGGAGCTGGGTGCTGAGGCTGATGACAGCACTGGGGGGCTGGTCGGCACCGGCGGGGTACACGACTGTGATGCTACTGTCGTGGCCAGCGAATGCAAGCGCGTTTCCAGAAGGCGAGAAGGCAACGCTGTGGATCCAGCCTGCGGTGTTGTTCAAGAACTCTCCGCACACAGTGTTGAACGGGAGTCTCTCTCCCCACGGCGAGGCTTCCGGGCGCGCATCTACACCCTTGATGAAGGACGAGAAGACGCGCGCGTGTCCGTCGGTGGAGCCTGCGGCGAGCAGGACCGAGTTCGGGTGCCAGGCTACGGTGGTGATGGTGCTGCGGATCGGCTTCTTCAGGTGCTTAGAGACCCACCAGTTGTCCTCTTCCTCGAAGTAGCAGACGGGGATCAGGCGGGCGCCGGAGCCTACGGCGAACTTGGTCTCCGAGGGCGCCCAGCGTACGCAGGTGGCGGCACGGTTGATGCGGAGGAGCACGAGCGTAGGCTTCCAGCCCTGGGCAGAGGGTTCCCAGACGTAGGCATTGCGATCTGCTCAAATATCAGCTGCCTGGTGTGCGTGTGTTGGCTGGCTGCAGACGGACCTTGCGAGCACGTCACGATCTTGCCGCTGTTGGGCGCAATGTCAACGCCCGTGACGGTCTTGTCGTGGCCGGTCAGTTCATCCTTCAATTGGAACTTTCCGCCGCTGCGCTGGTACAGCTCGATGTTGTTCTCGCGAGCCACGGCAAGCGTCTGGCGGTCGGCGGAGAAGGAGTGGTCCGCGATGGGGTGGTGGAAGAGGTGGTGCACTTCTGGAGGGGCCATGGCAATAGAAATATGTCTTGGGCAATAGGAGTAGCTCTCTACTATTGCAACTCTCGGTACCGACTGGTAGGGGGAGGGGGAGGAGGAGATTCGAGGTGGAGGGGCAGTGACGGCTAGCGCATTTCGCCGAACTCTTGGCATCCATTTTCCCCAGCTTCGCCTTCCACCTCTGTGCCTCACGCTCTAATCGCATCCGCCACCTGCTCATGACGGCTCAGCACCCACCATTATGAACATGGCTTCTACTACTCGGGGACCGCCCGGCGTCGTCGTGGCCAAGGGGAACGCCCCCAATCGAACGTACGCAGCTCACTTCTCTGATTTGCCAGCCACTAACCCTCACAGTCTCTACTGCAACAACCTCCCCGACCAACTTTCCAAAGATGACCTTAAGCGCAACCTCTACATGCTATTTGCAACCTACGGCATCGTCCTAGATATCGTCGCGCTCAAGACGGGGAAAATGCGCGGTCAGGCACACATTGTCTTCCGAGATATCGACTCCAGCACCCAGGCCATGCTGGCTCTGCAGGGCTTCAATTTCTTTGGAAAGGAGATGGTGAGAGACCTTATCCCCACCCAGTGTTTGTTCCAGTCGTGTTTATACAAAGACAGAAAATCGCGTACGCGAGAGGCAAGTCGCATACCATAGCAAAACTTGACGGAACATTCAAGCTTCCAGAGGTGGAGAAGCCCGCGATACGAGAGGCAGAACCTACGAGCGCACAGGTAGCTGTGTTTGGAAGCGCACCTGCACCAGCCAAGGCGAAGCCCGTGCAAACACAGGCACAAGACGACGCAACAAAGGGCGTGAAGAGAGGACGAGAGGACGAGAGCGAGGGCGATGACGACGATGATTCAGCGATGGAGGTCTCGGATGACGACGACTAGATACCCGGCGAAGCTCAGGATACTCAATCAATACAAAAGAAGATGCCCAAGGATATCAACTGCTGCAACCTACGTACGTATTCGATATTGCATTACATTAAGATGTGAAGCCAACAGAATATTACAGGATTATAGCTCGGCACCTGTCTTTGTTCACATCATTGCCAGTAAATGTGCTAAGTGTAGCAAAATAATGAATATACTTAATTGATGTCGAATTAATTTCGACCCAGCACACTTCACCTTGTCTCTCTAAATAAGGAAATAATCCACCAGAAGACAGCAAGATGGTACCATGATTGAAATTACAAGCACGCACGCACGCACGCACGCACGCACTATAACCACCTCACCCTCATTTCACCCTGTAACCTCTTTAAATTCCAAAGATCTCTACAATTCAGATTAACTCCCAATAAAACGCAACCACCACCTCGTAATCCTCCACCTTGCAAGTGAGTGATATCTCGCTTATTCTCTTTCTTCTCGTCTCTTCAATTGCTCTTGCGACGACCCATGGCCAACTTCCCTCTACCATTTTTTCAGCGCGGTAAGAAAATATTCAAAATCTTCAAACGCTTCACAGCCATAGAGATAATCTATTCGCAATCATATCCTCGTACTCGTCTCATATACAAATACCAAACACCCCAAACCGTACTACCATCACCCATCCACTTTGCCGAATTCCTTTCTGTGTGCCTCTGCCACAACGCTGAAACCAGAGACAAACTCAACCAAAATATCCTCCCATCATATTACACGTCATCGCAATGACAATATTTGTAATTGTAGATTTAATTGCATACAGCAACAGTGTGGGTTGGCAGCGGAACATGTGCGGATGATATTTAAGATTCCTTTCTCGCCATCATGGCAACTTCGGTTTTCACTTACTATGAGATGTAATTTTATAAGCCTTATATTTAATTCACGCAACGAAAGACGTCTGCTAATTATAGAGATAGAGTACTGCACAGCAACTTTGCGTTTTCATGTTATCTAGTTTTCTCGCTAGCTGTTGAGATGTTTTTTCATCACCTATTTAACGGCGTTTTGAGTAAGAGAGACTGACTTCGACCCCCTTTTCACTCATCTGCCAGATAGTCCACCAAACAATTACACAAAATATCGCAGGCAGTTTATGCAGAACAGACCAAAGGATGTTTTAGGACATTTCTCTTTTGAGATATGTCGTAAAAAATGAGTGTACATGTTTAAACAATGTACTCATATGACATTGTATACTAACAATTCATTGTGAAGACACTGTGTAATCGTTTCACAACTTCTGGCTATGTACGTATACAATAGACTTGTCGGTATCCATATATAAACTCTATAGATGTTGTTCACATCAAACTTCTCACTTACTCCATTGACCAACTTCCTTGGAGAAATATCAAGATCAAGATCTACACCATCAGAAAATAGGCACCGCAAATTTCAAACAGTAGCAAGACATAAACACTCACCA
Organism: Melanomma pulvis-pyrius CBS 109.77; assembly: GCA_010093585.1. Taxonomy (NCBI): domain Eukaryota; kingdom Fungi; phylum Ascomycota; class Dothideomycetes; order Pleosporales; family Melanommataceae; genus Melanomma; species Melanomma pulvis-pyrius. The sequence continues at coordinate 58,826 of MU001957.1, forward strand.
TGTCTACGTCTTCCCAACTCCGCGAGATGCTCTCGAACGCAAAAGCCGCCCTCCTCCGCCAGGACGCCTACCACATCCAGCAACGTCAGCAGCGTAAAGCTGAGAAAGAGTACCGCATGTCGTACATTGCGAACGGATGCAATCACCCAATAGACGGCACTTTCAAGACACCTCTTGAGTTCCAGCGCCCCACCAAGAAGTCTGCCCCTTCCCTTGTTGAGGAGAACTTCAGTACTGTCCGCAGCGAGGCTCGGACCTGCAGAGGTACACAGGCGGTAGTTAATGCCTCGCGTGGAGTGTTGAAGCGTGCCAACGCGGTTGCGGGAAATGCGGGGAGGAAGTGCAGGGAGTATCATGCCACGTAAGTGGAAGCTCCTAAGTTTGTAGTCGTGTAGTATTGACTTCTGAATAGGTACCGAACGCTTAGATATAGGTACCTGGGTATGTTCGAGATATGAGGTTTTTGCTTGATCGTTTGTGTGTTGATGATGGTATGGTATGGAGAACATGGAACTAAATTGCAACGCTGGTTTTGGTACCCGTGAGTACGGCTTTGCTACCTCCAACATTGGTGGTGGAGGGATGAGTAATTGCGCTGATTTGCGCTGCAGATTGACTCAAGGGCTTTCCAACGTGGAAAAGCAAACTTGCATTTTCCTCTATGGATAGCCTCTATGGATAGCCTCTATGGATAGCAGATACAGGTAGATAGGGTGGCTCTGTTAGATCGCGCCATCAAATGTAATGATCGAAATAGCAAACGCCATAAAAAGAAACCCCAAAAGACCATCCTGAACTCCTTTTGACATGACCATGAATACTCCATGAACGCCATAGTAAACACGACCAACTCCCCAGACGGAATGTGACCCTCTGCCCCGCTCTCTACTTCCATCCTCCCTCTCCCATCGATTGGCCCCTAGACCGCCGCTTCTCCGAAGTCACTTGACCAGATGGGCCCTTGGACAGCCGCTTCTTTCGAGGCGTGTCTGGTGGACTTATAAAGCCAAAGGATTGGCAGAGCTTCCTTTTTTTCTCCATAACCTCTTCGTTGTGCTGGAGAAATTGTCGCTGAACCTGTACTTGCAGACGCGCCCACTTGTCGGCTTCATTCAGCTTCTTCTTGATATCCTGGATAGGAAGTTTGGCATGCCAGAAGGCAGCTGCCAAATACTCCGGCGGCTTTAAGAATTCGCGCGCCATCCCACCTTCTACAGGCCTGGGAAAGAGAATCGGGTGTGAGTAAACGAAAGTAATCATACGTTCATAGGTCTCCTTTCCCATGGTATACCGAAGATTCGCTGTATTAAACTCGAAGCAGCTTTGTCCATTGGGCTGTGCGACCTCCATAATCTCGAGGTATTCGTCTGCCCCGGCCATCTGACTCAGACGGTAGTTGAGAGATTCCAGACACCCCTCCAGAATTCTGACACTTAGTGTGCGATTCCGTATGGCTACGTCTCGAAGGAATTCGTGGAAGGCCCCTTCCTTAGCGGTGTCGTCATTGTCGTAACCATAGCTAAAAGCCGGAAGATAGATTTTCGCCAACTTGACGACAATGGAAGTCAGGCCTTCCACGGTACCACCGTATAGGGCGCTGGTTCTTCGCTGGGAATCCTCTCCCCCAGTAGCCTCAAACGGTGTTGTATCCTGGGCTTTGCCTTTGCCCTTGCCTTGCTTGTCTTCTTCCTCTCGCCTTGTCTTCTCCTCAGTCCACAGCATCTGGTACTCTTGGAGGTCTAGCTCCGAGACTTGCGGATCTCGATTTGATGGGTCACCGGGGTGCATTTGAGGGTGCCTCGGCACATCTTTCAGTTCTTCCCATCGATCTTGGAATGTCGACAACGGGATGCCAGTCTGTTCACGCCAATTCATTGACCAGTTAACGTCCTTCGCCCCAACAGTCAAGTCATGGGCGTATTCACGTGCGTCGATGCCGGTCAAAAGCAGCTCGCTAATACAGCGTGTATACTCGACGAATAACTCCTCCTGCTCTTCGTTCCAGTCCGTATCGTCGTCTTCGGCCATGTCCCACATATTGATTTTGCTATTGACATCGCACATTTTCTTTATGATAGCTGAAGCAAACATATATCCGCACAAGCGGTTTGGTACTGTGAATTCGTACTGACCTTGAGACATGATCGGTAGAAAGTTGTGAATGAGCTTGGAACACTGTCGCAGGAGATTTCGAAGTGGAGAGAGAATTGTGCTTGGTGAAAGGGGGTTATGCTCGATGAGAGAATGCTCGATGAGAGAGAGAGATGTTTGAGAGAGGAATGTGCTAGGAGAGAGCGGATAATGGGGAAATATATATGTCGTTTGCTAACCATATCACCTGCGGTCCCAACGAAATTCATCCCATATAATAGAAAACCGGTGAGTCATCTACACCCCCCTAAAAATAAAGCTAATTGGGTTGGATTTACATAATGTCACCGCAGCACTTTCCAGTGCTTCTTCTAATTACGAAAGCAGCCTCTGGCGTCTATGATAGTGTTTTCAGAGTTCATTCTAAAATACGAAAGCAACCTCTGGCGCCTACAGCAGTGCTTTCCAGTGCTTCTTCTAAATATGAAAGTAGCCCCTGGCGACTACAGCAGTGATTTCCAGTGCTCCTTTTAAAAATACGAAAGTAGCTTCTGGTGACTACAATAGTGCTTCCAGCGCTTCTTCTGGAATACGAAAGCAACCTCTGGCGCCTACAACAGTGGTTTCCAGTGCCAGCCCAATCCTTTTGCCCACCAACTGAAATGGCCTATAGGATATTTCGCAATAAGAACCAGCTCCTTTGTTAATAGCCGGTTGTGCACTGTGTGACGAAAGGGCAAATGGTTGGATTGAGTGTCGGAGAAGAAAATTTGCTTGTCTTCAGTTTGGTCCGTGTGCGATGTTGCCTGTTTGGTACCGTGGTTGAGAATATATGCGTTGCTGTTCTCTCGTCCTCAACAGGCAACTCCTGTCTGACTCCCTCTCTACTGCCGACCTGTGAAGCTCTATACATGCTCTATTGAAATACTTTGTACCATATCCTACCAATCGATTATACTGGGTGTTGTGTGACTCCTGAATAGGCTGCATCCACTCTGGGCAACAATCTTTTAGAATAAGAATCCAGAATATATGAGCAGACGGTCCATGTAACCTGCGGTACTCTACAAAAGAGCTAGTCACCTTTTAAGAATTACTCTAGCTACCTCTTCTACGACACCAAAAGTAGTCTCTAGCAACTACAGCAGTGCTTTGCAGCGCTTCTTCTAAAATACAAAAGCAGCCTCTAGCGCCTACAGCCAGTGCTCCCCAGCGCTTCTCCTAAAAAACCAAAGTAGTCTCTGGCAACTACAGCAGTGCCTCGCAGGACCAGCTCAATCCTTCTGCCCGCACAACCAAAATACCCCACAGGATAACTCCTCAATAAGAACCCGCTCCTTAGCAGCTCCCTGCTAGGACTCTCATTAATTACTGGCCTACTGTACTGTACTCTCTCCCACCCACATTACCTAATCCCCCTATCCCTCCACGCCCTTGTCTCCTCCACCCACGTGCTCCC
>MU001958.1:0-61128 GCA_010093585.1 Melanomma pulvis-pyrius CBS 109.77
AAAACCTTGCTACCATAGCCATCCAGTTCCGCGTCTACCAATTCTCGACGAGCCCACGTCGGCCAAGTTTCCCCCAAGTCAAGAACCCCAGAGAAGAGAACACCAGTCCCAAAACTCCGCTCCACGCTCCACGCTCCACGCTCCACGCTCCACGCTCCACGCTCCACGCTCCACGCTCCACGCTCCACGCCCTCAACCCAACCGGATTGGATTCGCCACATGCCAGGAGGAGCGTGTTGTGGCCGTAGAGACAAAGGCCCCAAGGGTTTGGGGACTACGACTTCTCAACGGGCTGGTCAGCGGTGCAACACGCGTGTCGAACATGCATCTAGTCCAGGAAGTGGGGATCTCTAGCTAGGAGATCCAATCTAATTGCGGTGGAAAACGAGGCCAATTTTAGATTTATACACTGCTACACAAATCTGGGGACCTATAATGCAGACTTTCAATGGGCCCTGGATTTGCCCTTCACACACCCTAGCCACACTGTTCAAACACGTCCAATCCCCTATCCATACATCCGCAATTCGAACCTCAGACACACAACTCCCCCCACCATCGAACCCCACCCCGCCATCTCCCCAAACCCACCTACTCCTTCCCCCCAGCCTTCATCTTGCTAACCTCGGCCTCAATCCCCGCCTCGACCTCAGCCCTCAGCCGCTTGTACAAGCCCAGCTTGAACAAGACCTCGTACCAGACAAACAGCGGGGCGAGAAACAGGGCCTGGACGAGGTTATCCAGCAGCGCAGGCTTGCGGCCCTCGAACTTGCCGTGGCCGACAAACTGCGCGATCCAGCTCGCGACGTGCACGGCGGCGGCGACGGCGTTGAGCTTGCGCACCGCCGGCGGGAGGCTCGAGGCGGCGCGCGCGTGCAGCCGGTTCGAGAGCGAGGAGAGGGCCAGGACGAGCGGGGCGATGGTTAGGCCCGCGAGGTTCGGCGAGAGGAGCAGGTAGAGGGTTGCGTAGGTTGTGCCGGCGAGCGTCGAGAGGTTGAGCGGGAGGTGGAGGCGGGAGAGGAGGCGTGGGAGCGGGAGCGGGAGGGAAGGGGTGTTGGTTCCCTGGGGATGGGGTTGTTAGTGAGGGGGGTTTTTGGTGCTGGTGTTTGGATCGCGGGTGGGGTGGTGGTGGTGGTGGAGGAGGAGGTAAAGGGCGGGTTTAGGGAGGGGCGGGACGTACGAAGATGAAGGCGGTGGCTAGCAGCACTGGCACGCAGGTTATGTGGATGGCGATGTTCGTCTTTGGGCTGTTAGTTTCCTGCGCTCGACGCCGAGAGAGAAGGGGGACTGACGGGCTCGCGGTGGTATGCGCCGTACTGTTCTCCGGTCAGCTCTGCTATATCCAGAAGGGAAGGACGGTGAGGGAGGGGACTGAGGATGAGATGGCGATATGCAAAGAAGGGGCACACACAAAGACGAGCTGTTTCTTTAGGTCGAACGGCATCTTGGAAAGCTGAAGTGCTCTGCTGCGATATGAGGATGTGTCTGTGTGTCTGTGGAGTCGTAGAGGTGAGGCGCTGCGGGGAAGCACGCAGATCAAGTAGATAAGCAAGCAAAGACCGCCAAATCTCTCTACAGCACAGTACGGTAGTAGACTACACAGAACTCGCAGCGGGACGTCGCGGAACTTAACATCTCCCCACACCACACCACGCCACGCCCACGCCATCCCCCCCCGGACTTTCACCAGCACACGATGCGCGCGCGCAAGCCGAGGCTCTTTCCTCTCTAGGACCCAAGCGCCGGTGTGCAATGTGCGGGCGCTGATACGCTCGGCACTCCCCATCTCGTGCCGCGTCGCAAGATGTCTATCTGGGGGTTAGCGCTACGCTATCTATTGCGGGTTGTTAGACTTACTGGTTAGGGGTATGTATACACAAATGGATGACTAAGTAAATAATAACGGGAAGCCATATAGATCATTGCTAACTAACTACTCTACTCTCTCCTCCCGCACCATCGGTCTTGATAGCTACTGCATCCCTAAGAAAGCAAACAATCCCGCCACCAACGCGAGAACGGATCTCCAAGTCCATGCAGATTCCAACTCACTGTCGAGCTCCCTACTAGTCTGCCACGCGCCCTCGTCCTCCCGTCGACCAACATTTTCCAAGCGAGGCAACAACTGCAGCAACGCCGCATCGAGCACATGGCCTCGCAACGGCGCAAAAAGAACGGCATGATTCCGCCCATAGAAGACCGGGGCCTGCGCTTCCACTTTCACTACGACAAACACCTTGACCTCCACCGCCGTCAACAGACCGCATGTCCAGCAACCATATTTGCACGTAGCAGGGAGTTGGCCACTCTCTTCTGTCAACCAACACCGCACTCTTCTGCCCGGCGAAATCTCGCACGTAACCGACACCCGCTTCTGTTCCAATCCTACCACAACACTCCGTCAGTCCAAGGGTGCCCCCCACCTAACAACACAGTAAAACCAACCGTCCAATTGCCGCCGCACCCACCCCAGCTCCCTACACGAAAGCTGCTCCCCAACTCGCTGCCTGAGTAGCCACCCCTCCAACCACTCTTCTCCCATCTCTCTCCATGTCGTCGACACCAGCCCTAGATTCACCAGGTCCTCTACCGTCACCACCTGCGACACCACCTTCAGGTACAACTCAGCTGGGACCGACTCCATCCTGCCCGCTAGCTGCTACTCTCTTCCGCACAGAATCCTGTGTCGTAAGAAAGAACAAATAAGTTGGCGCGGACCCCCCCCACTATTTATCCGCCATGCTCGTGCTCACGCGCCGTTAGCACTAAATTAATCTGCCACCCAAGTGCCCGTACCGTTCGCCCTCCTCTAGCTTCATCGAGGAGCTGGAGCCTGGGACCACCGACCCCCCACCACGTGACTGCGACTTCGCTGCTTTGAGCCGAGTGTGGAGCGAGTGCTACGGGCATTCCTAATGTGCTAGACCTTGGCGACGGAGCCGGCGTAGATGCAGAGAAATCGTCCCGGACAGTTGCGGTGATCGTTGCACTCTGCAAATTGCGAGGAGCGTTTCTCTAGGCAAATGCGCTCTGCATAGATCTCCTCAGGATGACGGGGAGGAATTGTTCACGTCGTGTCAGCAATGTGGATATCGTCTACTCCAATGCGCTCATCCCTTTGAATTGCTGCTGCGGACAGTGATTCAGATGCCAGGCTGCCTGGACTTGGACCATATTCGAAGAGATGGATGATCGGCAGTATATTCAAGTTGCTGGTGGGTTGTGGTTTGCCAATCTATACTGTACCTCCACACCCCCTACTTCACAACCCAGTATAATAAATCCAAGAATATTACGACATGCTATCCGCATTCCATCCACGAGTTCGCAAAAGGGGTTTTTTTCTGAAAGTAAGAGGATTGTAAAACATATTGCCATGATCCAAAAAAAGAAAAAAAGCAAAATGGCTGTTCAAATTCCTCAAGTGCAATGCTACGCCGCAACTCTACCAAAGCGGTACTGCGCCCAGCTCAAACTCCCCTCGGGAAAAGTCCACAACTGCTCGCCCACATCCGAGCCCGCAGCCCCAGCACCAATATGCATGGGAAGGAGATGCTCCACGCTTGGATGCGCCTTCCTGGCGTCACTCCTGCGCAGCAAAGCCGCCAGCTTCTCCTGACGCACCTCCGGCTCCGCGGTCGCCGCCTCCCTCAGCGCCTCGTCGAAGCTATAGGCGTACCTGCGCCGCATGTTAATCAGCAAGGACAAACTCGAACTTGGACTACCAGCGGATGCACTCACGGCTTCGTCTCGCCCGTCGCCAGCGTCGCCAGGTAGTCTCGAAGATTGTGGACCGCCAGTCCCGCGGCGATGATCAGAATCCCCTCGTCGCGCAGGCTCTCCAGCGCCTGCCCAACGCGGTAGTGCCGGTCCGGATCCTCGTTGTCGAACAGCGAGACTTGCACAATGGGCACCTTCAACGGATTCTTCTTCGGGTCGAACGCTGTCCGCACGCCACGGCATCAGCAACGTCACGGCGACCATGGCATGGCCGTTGGGAACAAGCTTCACCTACCGACCAAGAACCCCGCCCAGACCCCATGGTCGAGGCCGCGTTTGACGCGCTCGACCTCGATGCCGGCCCCCGCCAGCTTCGCGACGACCGCCTCGGCCACCGCCCCGCTGCCCCGGTTCGGATACTCGTATTCGTAGTAGTGGGGCGGGAAGCCGTAGAAGTCGTAGATCAGATCCGTGTGCTCGGCGGCGTTGACCAGGATCTTGTTCGGGCCGCCTTGCCAGTGGGCGGAGAAGACGACGACGGCCTTGGGCTGCACTTTGGCCGTGATTTCCCGCCCGACGGCCGCGAGTTGCGCGTACGCCGGGTGCTGCGTGTCTTCCATGAAGTTGGGGCCGCCGATGCCGAGGAAGTAGACGGGCGCCCGTCTGGGGGAGCTATCGTCGGGCGTGGAAGGAGCCATGGTTCGTGCGGAGCTACGCGGTTGTGAGGAATGAGACGAGAGGCTTGGAGTTTTCTGGATTGGTTGTGGGGTGGACGACGGGGCTGTGTGGTGGACGAGCAGGATGGAGAAGATCACTAGGAGAAGGGCAAAGTACCGGACAGCACCGAGGACATGATGCGGTATATACAGCTATGTGGCTATTTGGAGAAACAGAAGAAGATTGATTCAATGGACGTCTTCGGCATGTGGCATGATGAATTCCGTGCAATTATTCACCCTGCGCGCTGACAAACCCCCCATTGTCAAAAGATGCACGGAGAGCGGAACGCGGAACCAAGAAGCTGTCGAGATGGACTTTGCTCCGAATGGTTTGTTGCGTGTGCCATTGATTTGTAACTTGCAGCATGTTGTACTGTTAGTCTGTGCATTCCCGCGCGGGATAGAGTAAGCTCCAGCGGCCCTCGAGCTCCCCAGCCAATCGGATGCGACCGAGCCATCCAAATCCGGCTTGAGCGTGTTATAGTGCTCTCGGATCCGGATCGAAGACGTTCTGGCAAGGCCTTGACTAGAGGCGTCTTTCCCGCGCGGCTTATGGGTCCCAGAATGGTAAGATTGGACTACAGCAGAGGAGTCGCGGGAACTCAACATATGGATTGATTGCCATTACTTGTGGCCCGGCCTTCGAGGGCGCAGGCTAGATATTAGGATAGGATGGAAACCGAGACCGAGATTACAAATGCTAGGAATAAGGCGGCTTGGACTGAAATGTTTGTGGATGGGTTCGGATGCTGCTTGGTATAAATAGTAGACGCTTCTCCTCCGAGCCAAGTCCATTCTTCTATTCCATATCTGAGCTTCTTTGCAGCCCAAGCCCCTTCAAATCCATCCTTACCATCCAACGCAAAGGCAGAATGGCAGCCAACCCCGTGGTGCTCATTCTCGGAGCCAGGCATGGGATCGGCGCCTCCGTCGCCCCCGAAAACTCTTCTAAACGAGTAACACGACGTCACCCTGGATCCTAAAGCACGTAGCGAGGTTGCGCGTCGCAACGACATCTGCCTCCCTGTTACTCCATACATTCTCCATGATCTCAAGCGCCTTGTGTGCCGTGCCGAAGATACTCGGCGGTTGGAGAGTCTCTACCAGTGCGCGGAAATGGACTTCCAGCTCGGGGACTGCAAGACAGCCTGCGACACAGAGCGGCCACACCATTGTACGCAGCAACGCCCGCGATCTTCGGCGATTCAGCAAGTTGATGACCTGAGTGACGTGGTAATGCACTTTGCTGTCGGTGGGCTGCCATCCAACCTGGACGACAGACAGTGAAATAAGCGCTGCATGAGCCCAGACAAGGGAAACCAAGGAACCCTGACTGGGAGCGGGAATGAAATTATCCAGTAGACTCCTCTCTTTTTGAACCACTACCAGCTCTTTTTCGAGCTCCTTGAAAGGAGCCACTATTGACTTCTTGATAAGTGTGGCGCGGTGGACCAGCTCCATAGCATCGAGATTCCTAGCCCTCTTACATTGTTGATGCCACGCTTCCAGCGCGGCAATCTCGCCGATTTGCAGTATGACCCAGTTTTTGACCCCGATGACAGCCTCGAGATTGATAGGGGGTTCGCCAGTGCCCTCGGTGTCTCCAAGAAGGCTGTCATGGTACTCGTAGAGTTGAGGCTGCTCCTGAAGCGCTATACTAGCAATGATATCATCCAATATGACTAGCGGAGATGAGAAGCCAAAGGCGGCCTTTTCAGCGCTGGGAATCTGGTCGTTTTGGCTAGGCCCGCTCGATGATGATAATGACGACGACGGCGGCGACAATGACGACGGGGGGCCCAGGCTGTTCATTATAGCGTTGAAGCGAGACCTAGGTTCTCTAGATTCGACGACGCATTCGAGGAGCTTTCTAAATACAGCTACAGCGGCACTGAGGTGCACTTGCCAGTTGCGAAAGCTCAAGACGGCGAGCTCGAAACGCTGGATCTGCATGATGCTCGCCATGGCGCGCACGGCGCTGTGCAGATGGTCTCTGAAGCCGGAGGCTTTCATGAAATCCAGCGCCTGTCTCAGGATCGCAATGGCATCCGTGATCTGCGCGAGCAACTCGTCCCGAGCCCCGCCGAGGTCGGCCGTGCCCCGCACGAGAGAGAAGAAATACGAACTTTGACATAGGGTCGCCTGCCGCACTACTGGGCTGCTTATCATCATTTCGAAGATCCATGCTCTGCCGCCCTCGAGGATTGACGGACGGTAGAAGGGGAACAGGAAGGGCAGCAGGTGTTCGAGGTAGAACATGATGAGAATCGTGTCGGACCGTCCGAACGCTTGAGGGTTCTTGGGAACAAGCGTACTGGATGTCTTGGAATACGGCTCCATCCCATAATTGGGGATATCTGGGGTCGTCTTCTGGAGATCCGGAGTGGCCAGATCCCCAACGGAAGCTTCTGCATCTGAGACGTCATCGTCAGAGATAAGGACTGCACTCTCCCTGGAATCCGCCTCTCTCCCATCATTGGGGATATCTGGGGTGGCGCCAGATACACCCGCCCTCCCTAAACGGGCTGAATAGCGTGTGCCACGCACTGATCGTTCAGAGATCTTTTGGGTAGAAGATTGCCCCTGCCGGTGGAGCGCGCTATTCCGCCCGTTCTTGTAAAGGAGGCGTACATGGACTACACGCTCCCCACTTTTGGGAAGGAACCTGGATGTCTTGGGACGCAGCTCCATCCCATAATTGGAGGTATCTGGGGACGTCTCCTGAAGATCGGATGTTGGTACATGGACTACACGCTCCCCACTTTGGGGAAAGAGCTTGGATGTCTTGGAACGCAGCTCCATCCCATAATTGGAAGTACCTGGGGACGTCTCTTGGAGATCGGATGTTGGAGTGGCCAGGTCTCTGGCTGGGCTTTGAGGTGGCACAGATGCCTCGCCAGTGGAATCTTCGGCAACTGGGACGTCATCGCTAGAGACATGGACTGCACTCTCCCTACGTCGGCGTAGGGTCTCCTCTCTCTCACCTCTCATCTGCGCGGCCATCCTTTCCTCCTTCACGCCGCCATCCATCCACTCCGGTTTGTTGTCATGCTTGTAGTGGCATGCGGTACCTCTTCTAGTGCAACGGCCACATATGGGACGATATAAGTCGCATTTCTTGCGCATTTTTCGGCAATTCCAACAAGCTCTGGAAGGAGGCATTGTGCTAGTGACAAGGCTCTTCAGCCCAGTGTGGTGTCCTCGAGCTATGAAACCGAAGAACTGCAGGAGTCGATGGAGCGGAATGTGCTACAACGGTAAGAGCGTTGAGGCTCTTGATCGAAAGAAGTTGATTAGGCATATACTAGATACGAGTTGTAGAACAACAGATGATGTAGTTGGAGGATCGAACGATAGCGTGAAGACTAAGTTGCCGCTTAGTGCTGACTTGTGCATTCCAGATTACTTAATGTGCACGTAATCATACAGAGACGCGCTTATTTGTAAGCACAATAAACCCTTACTTTTCCCAAGGGAAGGTCTGTTTAGCTATCAAGTAGGAAGGTAAGGAAGTAAAAATCAGACACACAGTTTTAGCAAATGAATTCTTCAGACTAAAGCAGATGTAATGACGGCTGCGAGGAGATTAATGAATTGAATTGGATCGAACTAGAAATTTCCCTCGGCCGAAAATCTGTACCGCCTTGTTCTCATCAAATTTATTGGACGCATTGTCTCCGTCGAAAAATTTACTACAGCCATCCCCATACTTGGATTCTCCTTCAAACCTACCGCAAGATATAGCCTCCGGCTCAACGAGCTCTTGCCTCGGACCTAGTTCCAGCACAGCACTACACGAGCTCCGATTTCTGCTCACCTGCCGGCTCCGTGGGGTTCACCACCGGCTTCGGGATGTACTCCTTGTTGAACCTGTACAGCTGCGGCTTCGCAAGGCCCTTGCGGCGCAGCACGTATGTGCGGAACCACCATGGGAAGTTCTGGCCGGTTTGATATTTCATGTGCGTCCGAGTTGGGACGGCGAAGACGTAGTCGAGTTCTTCGAGTGTGCGCTGCTTGGTCTCGGGCAGCCAGAGGAAGCTGGGATGGTTAGCATATGCTCGTAGAGTGGGTGGGCTAGATGGGCGCTGTTGTCTTACATCATGAAGAAGGCTACCATGTTCATTGCGGCATAGAACCCAAAGACACCCTGCGCCTTCATCTTCTGTAGCATAGTTGGGAGCGTCAACGATAGAACCGCGGCCCAGAAGTTATTTGTTGCCACAGCCCAGGACATGCCGACCTCGCGATGAGACAGCGGGAAGACCTCAGCCGAGTACGTGAATGGAACCGGACCTTCGCCGGGCGAATAGAAGGCCCCAAATAGATACACGAAGAAGGCAATGAGGCCCAAATGTGCTTTGTTCTCTATGGGGATCCAGTAGCAGAAACCAGCGGCAAGAAGAGTCCAGCACATGTTGGGGAATGTAAAGAGAAGGAGACCGCGGCGTCCAAAGGTATCGATGGTCCACACGGCGGGCCAGGCGAAGACGAAATTGACGAGGCCGAAACCGAAGGATGCAAGGAGAGCCTGCTTCTCGGTGAATCCACCCTCCTTGAAGATGGTGGAGGAGTAGAAGGCAATGATGTTGACTGTTCTTCATGTCAGCCTCTGAAAAGAAAAATGTACGAAATGTATACGTACTGCCACACATCTGTTGACCGATCATAACAATACCAGAAGCCTGGGTCGCACGGCGCACACGCGGGATCGTAAACAGCTCAACGAAGCGCGTGAAGAAGTTGCTTTCCGGCCTCAACCCGGCTTCCCGAACAAGGACCTCTTCCTGGATGAGAAGCGCATGGGTATAGTAGAGATCGCGGGCAGCCTGAAGAGGCGTGTTGCGCAGCCTCAGGAACGACTTGTAGGCGAGGCCGTACCTCTTCTTCTTCATCAGCCACCTAGGAGACTCGGGGCAGAAGTAGATGCCAAGGAGAAGTGGGACGGCGGGGATGAAGGCAGAGCCCAACTGCAACCTCCAGGCGATTTTCCCGACGTTCTGTCAATACATGTTAGTTACCTGTTGCTAGGGAATGCATTACCTCCGGAAGGACACTCCGCTCTAGCGTATCTGCCAAGATCGTGAAAGTCGAAGTATATTAAAAGAGTAACTCACCATGACCGCAAGATTAGCAGCTGTACCAAGCAAGATACCAAAGGCCGTCCAGACCTGCCACGACATGACGAGGCCACCACGGATATTCGCTGGCGAATTCTCGGCGGAGAAAACTGGGACAGTGACTTCCTTGAGACCCATGCCAATGCCAAGCAGGACACGACAAGCAGCGAGTTGACCCCAGTGCTGCGTCAGACCAGATCCAATTGGAGCGAGAACAGAGAAGATTGCGGCGACGAAGATAGTACCACGGCGTCCGAGGAGTTCATTGACTGGGTCGGAGATCCATCCAGCGCTGTGAGAGGTTAGATCAACATTGCCCTTTTTCGGGAAGCATTGGCTAGAGACTTACAACAAGGCAATGGTAATATAAGGACAAGAGTTAACGAAGCCAACAATCCATCCATTCTTGGAGCATGTGCCAGCGGCCGTGCAAGTAGCTCCACTGTCCGGGATACCGAACTCGATGGGGAAGCTTAGATTGGCGCCATTGGAGCCCGTCTGGTCCCAGCCTTGGATAGCAGCGGCGATGGAGTTGAGCACAATGGTGATGTAGAGAATCTTGGGGTGCTTCCACCGGTTCGTCGTCTCCTCGCGGAGCGCCAGACGGTCGTTCTCATCGAGGTCCTCGAGCTCCTCGAACAGATGCGGTGACTGAGCGACGAGAGCGCCTTTGCGGAGAAGCGGGATTGCGTCTTCGAGTTTGTTCTCTCTGGCGAAGTTGTCGACGTCTGCGAGCAGCTGCTCCCTTGGAATGTCGATGAGAGGGTTGCGAATCCTGGAGAGTTAGTCAGAAAAGGGAGGTGGGTGCGAGTGGGGAGTTGACTCACTCGCCCTCGATGTTGGAGCTCAGCGCGTGGATGCTCGCCTTGCGCTTGTTCTCATCGGCGAAGATGGAGCCGCGACGCTCGTGGTGCTCGTCGGCGACTGGACTGACGAAAGAAGTTAATTACTTGTATGCTCCAACATTGGGCGCGGAACATACTCAATCTTGGCATCGGGCTTGGGGTCTGCCATGGTGGGCGCGGCGGAGGAAGAGAGGCGCGTGGGTGGTGGGTGGGACGCAGCTCGTGGCTGGGGCAGCTGTAGTTATATGTTTCAAGCTGGAGCTGGAGCTGGAGCTGGAGCTGGGCGGTGATTATTCGTGCAGGGAACAGTGTTGCACGACGGCGGTCGCAGGCGTGAGGGGACAGCAGCCAGCTCTTTGGTCGAGCTCCCATGCAACCGTTGCCCGGCCTGGCGCCTCGGCTGGCCTTCATCTTTGTGTACGGGCGCCCAGATGGTCCCTCGTCACGCGATGCAAACAGGCAACGAGTGCACCAATAGCCAGTCCCCCTTGGTGAAAGCAACCAGCATCCCGGGACCGGGTCCAGCACTCGCAGCTCGCACGTCCATGTCTGCTCCCCGAGCAAGTCTGGCACATCAGAGGCTCCAAGCCGGGCATTTCGTAAGAGGCCCCCGCCTCCGCAGCATCGTCTCTTTGTCTATTCGTCGCCAGGTCTGGGGTTGGGGTTTGTGGCGCCCTCACGAGGCTTTAGCCTGACGTAGGTTGCAAACCTTCGAAGAAAGCCGCTGCATCTGTGCGCCGCCCCGACTGCCCGTTGGTGGAACGCGCGCATCTTGGCGCAGGTCAGTGAATGCTAACGCCTGGGGTCCCCGGAGGCGTCAGCCCGTCCCGCAGGATCGAGCTGCACGGCCCAGGGCCTGGTGCATAGGTGCCCTGCTTGAATTGGCGAGCGCGAGATGGGAGTCTGCCATAGCTTACATGATGCGATTATCAACGGTCCCGGGCCATCTCGATGTGTGAGGAGATGGGGTGTTCTGGGTTGACAGCTGGCTACACTTGAAACACCCAATAGACTGACCTCCAGCACCAGTACCTCTCGTCAAGCTGGTGACCTCACCTGCGCTACACCAATCCACCTGTTCAGGGAAGAAATACGAGCGTGCCATACATTAGGCGCCGGCCCCATCTTCACCGGCACGGAGGTAGGCAGACAGGCAGACTCAGCACCACAACCTTCGATGGTCGTTGTCGCCGTTAGAGTAGCATGCTGCAGATATGCATTCACTGTTCCCAACAACACGCAATTGTTAGCATGAGGTCGCAGGCCAAGCGGACAAGCATCGCCCGCAGTCTTCTCGCCTCGACCAAGCCGTCGCCGGCGCTCTTGACAAGACGCTGAGCCTTCTTGGCCACCGGGCTTCGCCATGCTTGGTCCAATCCTCCATTGTTGTCCTCTGAAATCTCAAATCTCGAATTTCGGAAGTCGACTTGTCGTTCCAGATCCTCCAGATCCACGTCTAGGGTCGCGTAGCGCAGTGGGACGCCTTACCTTACCTTGCCTTGCCTTGCCTTGCCTTGCCTGCAGCCAGCCGCCAGGCCAGATTTGCGATCGTGAAATCCGGGGAACAAGCCAACCTGCCAAGTGTAGCGTACTTGGGCCGACCAAAACTTTTGCCCTTGTACAGCAGGCAACCATTTATCTGGTCCACATTAGTAGTAATACCTTTCCCTGTAGCTCACGTTATGTCGTAATTAAAAAGGGATTGTGCTTGGAGTCTTGGGGAACATTGCCTCGCCTTGACTCTTCACCGGAACACCACAGTTTGGCTTGCGACGAGCGTATCTAGAGAAGGCGGGTTGGCTCATCTATCCCCGTCATAGATGACCTCAGTGCAAGAAATGGACTTAGAAAGGGTGACTTGATCGATGCATTGAAAACTTGACATCAATATATTTAGCTATATCCACATTCGGGCCCGGAACTCCTTGCGCGCACCTATGCCCTACCCTACCTTCTACATCTACGCAGAAGCATTGAGAATCCTCCATGATCTTAGTATCACGTTCTTTAGTCCCCATACGCTCAAAGACTCTCCAAGTCTAAGCCCTCCCACCCTTCCTAACCGGATGCTCCCCTCCAACCTCCAACCTATGTCCCTCCTTCCCCTTCTCCGTCTCCAAATCCTTCATCTTCTTGCCCACCTCAGGGAAATCAAAGCTCGAACTAACCCCGCCCTGCAGCCCCTCCCACGCCCCATAAGTCTTCTTATTCGTCCACACCAACGCACCAACCCACGGCTGCACATTCCAACCCAGCTCCAACACTACATCCGTCCTGTTCTGCAGCTTTCCCGTGATATCCGTGATCTGGTACTTCGGGCGCTGGTTTGTGAGGTGGATTTCACCCGGCGGATATGGGGACTCGGCTTTCTTGTCCTTTGCGGATTTTTTGGACTTGGGCTTGGATTTTGATTTCGGCACGGGGTGGTTGTAGTGGTTCTGGTGCCATGGCGCCGAGTCCGAGGCCAGAATCGCGTCCCAGATTATGGCTTCTGAGGCCGGTTGGCCGGCTTTCGTGGATGGGTAGATGGCTTTTAAGTAGAGGAAGACTTGTTTGGTGTTCCAGTTGAAGAGCGAGTTGAGATCTGTGCAGTATCGCTTGTCAGCAGTTGTTCGTAGCTACGAGATGTGCGCAACGGGAGCATGTTAGAGAGCGTACCCGTGTCTAGATCGAACTTTATGTGCGCGTACTCCTCCTTCTTGTAACTGTAGTAGTGCGGTCGGCCCCGTACACTGTGTGAGATGTTAGCAATCAAAATCACAGAAGTTGGTAGGGCGAATCGGACATCTGGACATTTCGCAGCTGCACGCTCGCCGAGGGGGACTGTGGGTGGATGAAGGTGGACAGCGCAATCACCGCGGCGACGGTGAAGGCTACTGTGGTGAAGAATCCGAAAACATTCTGCACTCGAACTAAGCTTGAGTGCATTTTGGCGGCACAATGGGTGTTGGTGAAAGAGGGCTGGTGTGATTGCGGGTGGACCTCATGCTAACACGTCTCTGGAGCTGTCAGCCCTACGGCAATGTACGCTAACGACTTGGCAACGTTGGGTTTCAGGCTCGCCCAAGATCGGAAGTAATAATGAGAATAATGCTCTGGAAGATTATATAGTTATGATATTGCACTTTGCATGAGAGTACTTGAAAGATCACTTTTTCTTCTTTTTTTGTCTACTCCTTGATCGCTGATGTCTAGAACATCACGCCGAATCCATGATAGGGATAGCTCAAGCACATAATACTATTATTATATGCTCAGCTGCACATGTCAACTACTGTTGTACACAATACTTGAAGGCAAAGCTACTCAATGGGTAACCTGATCGCTACCTTCACACCGACGTCTATAGCACATCCAACATCTTTCCCCTATCTACTGTGGAGGCGCGGAAGCCGAAGCTCCTGGGACAGTAGGGGCTCCTCCCCTTGGTCCCCCACGGCCACGGAATCCGCCACGTCCACGTCCACGTCCTCGGTGACCTCCACGCGGGGCATCAAGGTTTGCTGGCGGCGGCACATTGTTGTAGTTTTGTGGTCGGAACGTCGGGTTGTTCTCTACGACGCCCGCAGTTGGATCAGCCAGATCCACAGATGTGAAGCCACCCCTAGCTGGTTTTGGCCCAGGTCCTCCTCGGCCGCGAGGGACGAAACCAGGATTACCGCGCGGGTTCTGATTTTGGGATTGGAACCCATTCTGGTTCCCACGAGGTGCGAAACCACTGCGACCACGGGGTGGTCCATTGTGAATAGGAAGCTGCTGTTGTTCAGGTTGCTGAGCACCATTCTGAACAGATCCGTTGCCTCGTGGTGCCATACCACCGCCTCGTCCTCGGGAAGCTCCGTTAGTGTTTCCACCGACGAATGCACCCCGATACGAACCCTGAAGAGGTGGTGGTGCGCTGGCAGGGAC
This sequence comes from Melanomma pulvis-pyrius CBS 109.77, assembly GCA_010093585.1. Taxonomy (NCBI): domain Eukaryota; kingdom Fungi; phylum Ascomycota; class Dothideomycetes; order Pleosporales; family Melanommataceae; genus Melanomma; species Melanomma pulvis-pyrius. The sequence continues at coordinate 14,311 of MU001958.1, forward strand.
AAGTTGTGGTCCAGTGGGAGCTCCGTAGCCGCGAGCCGTCAACGGCTGTGTAGGAGGTGGAGGTCGCTTAGCGATACCTGTAGTAGAGTACGAGACGACTTGCTTGTCGGTCAAGTTGAGGACTGCGGTCATGGGCACAGTAGAGCCCCTGAAGGGAGAACAGCGATCGCCGAGGGAGGTTCCGCTCATGAAAGTAGCGTCGAAGACGACATCCAACAAGGTGGTTCGGGAAGTCCGCGTCTTTCCAATGACCGTGCCACAAGATCCAATTGGCACTCTTCCAGAATCTTGAACGTAGACAATCCTGTCGCCAATATTAAATCGTTGATTTCCAAGGCGTTGCTCTGCATCCGACGGTTTCAGAAGAGCAGCCCGAGGAACCTTGCCAATCTTCTGGTTTACGACATCCTGAGTGATCGCGAAATTGGCGTCGGCGGCTTGTTCGATCAACTTAACAGCATCCGAGTCAAGTTGTTCTGCGTCAAGGGGCACTTTCTCGAAACTCTTGGATTCCATCTCTTTCAACCATGCTCCAATCTCCTTCACCTTCTGTTTCGCGACTTCTGCTGGGTAGAAGTCGGTATCGCTCCATCCGTCTCCCTGAGGGTTGTTGATAATCCCAGCGAAAAACTCGGGGAACTTGAGCATGTACTGTGCAAGAAGTTCAACGGCCTTCTGACTGTATTCCCAGCCGTTCTCCGATTTCCTCGAGTAACCCAGAACTTTCATCTTCTTCGCCTCGAATTTGAGGTTTAGTCCAAGATTCAAGGATAACCCACTAGAGTTGACCTTGAATGAAGCCGTAATTTTAGAAAGTGCCAGAGGGGGCATTCTAAGTTGGCGAGCAACAACGTACGAGGGAGAATAAGGAGTTTCCCGTTCCGCCTTCCTGGCCATTTCACGTCCGAATTCCGGCTCCTGCTTTCGCAATTTCGAGACCATGATGATGGCCCTGTGATCCGCATGACCAATCACCTGCAAGGGTCGACCGTAGGCATAATCTCCTAGGTAGAAAGCTCGAGACCCTTCAGGAAATTCCTCTTCAATAGGCAACGCCGCCTTCTCCAAGAAGCGCTGGTCTGGGCTGATGACTTCGTCGACAATCGTCTGAGGAGCATACTCGACCTGCACACCAGGTATTTCAGCATATTCTTTGATAGTCGCACCATCGTCTGTCTTCTTAAGACCTTTGAGCATTTCTACATGCACAAGAGACTCGACCTCGCCGATGATCATACCCAGACGCTTGCTATACGTATTCTCAATCCGGTCCGCCTTCTTCTTCCAGTCCGAAATCTCTCTCGGACCGTGTGGAATAGCGACAGGTGCAGATGGCCCGGATTCGGGTATGACGTAGTCGAACAATTCGTCAGACACCTTCACAACCTTCGCCTCCTGTAAAAAGGGATACCCAACGTGAACAGCCTTGCCCAACTTCGCTGTCGCGTGGGCCAAACTTGTACGGGACTCGGTTTCTAAGAGGGTGATGATCATGCTCTCGTTCCGGCTATCTTGTTGGAACACGTTGACACCAGCAAAGTCCGATTTGCCGTAGAATGGCAATGATTTCAGGGTGGGGAAACCTGCCAAGGATGAAGCACCAAGCTTAGCTCCATCCATCAAGCCCACATACACCTCCAATCCGTCCATAGTCGGAAGCTCGAAGATGTTCTCAATACAACGACAATGCGGGAGATCAGGGAAAATTCCAGGTAGTGACGACGGGTATATGTAGTCGAGATCCTGCGAATATGTAAACTTTAAGGAAACACCAAATGAATTGCGAGCTGCTTCGTCCGGGGCGAGAAGGTGCTCTTTCGTCGCCATTGCCGGAAGGAGTCTTGCTTCGTCGATAAATGGAATCTTTACGACAGCCTCCCATTCCATCTTCTTCCCATTCATATCAAGTTCAAAGTCCCGTGGATAAAAGTCGATAATCGGCGAGGCCTCGTTCGTCATCAAATCGTGATAAGCGGTGGGGACGATCTTTTTGCTTCGGTCGGGAAGGACACCCATCAACTGTTGGTATGGCTTGAATGGTTGGCCTAGTTTGAAATTGATGTCTGCTTTCAAGCCTTTCTTCACATCTGGTTCTAGTTAGCGCAAATAACGATAATGGATATTGAATATACTGACCAGAGATCATGGGGGAATAATGGTACCCATAGAACCATGGCCATGACGCAACGCCCCGATAATAGTAGTACAGCACCCACTGCAATCCCTGTACGTAATTTTCAGTTAGCTTTCTGAGCTCTTCCTCATTGTTTCTGTCCCATTCGAACTTGGTTGTGTAGTACTGATTCTTCCATGCGAGGAACTTCTCCTCATATTTCTGGTCCATTGCGCTTTGTGCTTCTTCTGGAGAGACGTCGACCACCTTGGCATTATCGTATTTCTGTATAACTCGGAAGATGGCCTTGTGAGCTTCCTCGTCGTCATCCTCTTCCTCACCATCTTCATCAGCCAGCTTTGGAGGAAAAGATAGCTGGAGATGGCGGTCGCCATCGTCCGTTTGGATAGTCTTCCACTGTAGATGGAGACTATCGGCCAGATCTTGCACAAACTTTCGATCTGAGGCTTTTAGTGTGGCGGGAAGATTGTATGGAGATGGGGTCTTTGTATCGAGATACATGCCCACAAAGTTCTTGATGTTGGAGAAGATCTTCTGCTGTTCAGTAGACATAACAATGGTTCCCCTCTTCTTCGTCCTCTCCATTACGTCTTCTTTCTCGAGCCGCTTGCCCTTGAACCAAGAGGCGTCTGCGTTCTCCGACTCAAAATGGCGGTATTCGACATGCGACAACTCATCAAGAAGAAGTGCCAGCCGCTCCATATTGATGACTCCTCCTTCATTGATGTATCCCTTAGCCTTGGGCAATACTGTCTTGTAAACGTTGAACATGAGAGCTAAAGCACCCTCGTTGATGTGCAAATGTGGTAGATTGGGAAGGAAGTCGTTGCCGACAAAGAAAGCCATAAGAATGAAATCGTCAATAACCCGCTCCATATCGAAGGGGAATCCAAGAGCTCCGGGTTCCTTCAGCTCCTGGAACTCCAGCTCCAGGTACTCGCGTACAATGCAGAGATGCATAAGGTAAAAATTCTGATGCTCGAGCTCCTTCGATTTGGTTTTGTTCTGTCGTCCAAATGTGACTTCTTCTCTAAGCAGAGAGAAATGAGGGTCGTGGCTCAGCAGGCCCAACATAATAAGGTCTGCATCTAGACCGTATAGACAATGACGACGATTAGGGTCATAGCCTGGCTGCGACTTGGCCTGGCGAATGTACTCCATAATCTTGTGTTCGCCCTCTCCAGGGACTTCGTGGCCGGACAGGACGACTTCCACGCCCTGCCAGTCTAGGTCTTCCGACACCTTCTTGTTTATGAAGTACTTGAGCTGCTCCGTGAGCTTCGCCATGAACTCAGTGCCCGGGGTGATGCAGTTGCTGTCGAAGGGATCCTCTTTGGGCATCTCTACGCCATCCTTGATGGCCTTGTCTCGAGCCTTTTCAGTATCGAGAGCGGTTCGGAAACGGCGGGCACGCTGCTGGTTCATCTTAGCGCGCGGGGCGACGCCGTCAATGGCCATGAAGAAAAGTTGCTTCGGCTTGATCTTGCCGAACAGATGCTCGATGTAGTTGAAGATGGCAATGAACATCTTGTCCTCGGTCATGCGGAAGGTCGGCGAGTCCGAGTCATTGTGGGTGCAGTTATGAATGATGCCGTTCATGTCGAGATAGAGACAGTCGAATTCGGGAATCCGATTCTCTGCAATGAGCTGCGAGATGGCGGGGTACCGCTCGGACATCCATCGAAAGAACTTGGGGACACCCATGGCTGCAGTTCGTGTGTAGAGATGTTTGCGATGGTTTTGTGGAAGTCAGCCGAAGCAGTTGCGAGAGGATTGGGTGTTGGCGGTGCTTTTGGGTTGTGGGAGCGAGAGAAGGGAAGGGGGAGGAGGAACAGGTGAGAGAAGCGCGCGCGGCGCTTTGGGCGGGAGGGCGAGAGAGAGGGCGGAGGTGGGATGCAGATTCGCGACGCTGAGGTCTTCAAAGAGCTCGAAGTCGCTGCGACCGGCAAGCTGAAGATCACCAAGCGCCAAGCCCTGGGGTAGCCGATCACGTGCGGACGGCGCGATCTATCAAGGTTCGCGGCGCGTCGTTCAACCCTCACGCAACTGCAAGCAGCTCCCTCAAGTGCTCCCACGCCCCACACTTCCGCCTCCACGACTCCACGCATCGATACTACACACACAGCCGCCGCCATGGACGAGACAATGAGCGGTATGTTCTCCCCAATTACGAGTTTCTGCCCCGCTACTCACACGCCTCGCGTCTAGATGCGCTCGACACCCGCGACGAGCAGGACCAGGAAGCGCTGGAGCAGAAGAACATCAACGAGGAATACAAGATATGGAAGAAGAACTCGGTCTTCCTATACGACATGATCTATGGCCGCGCGCTCGAATGGCCCTCTCTTACTGTCCAATGGTTGCCCGACAAGAAGCCGTAATCCACCACGCTCTGCAAAACCTTGAGCTGCGCTGACCGTGTCCAGGGTCGAGGGCACCAACAATAGCACGCATCGCATGATACTAGGAACACACACCTCTGGCCAAGCACAAAACTACCTCAATCTCGCCTCCGTCGAGATTCCTGATTACCGCGTCCCAGACCTATCCGAGCTCAACGAAGACAAGGGCGAGATTGGTGGCCATGGCCATGCTAAAAAGCCGTTTGAATTCAGAATTGTACAGAAGATCAACCACCCCGGCGAGGTTAACAAGGCGCGCTACCAGCCCCAGAACCCCGATATCATAGCCTCCCTGTGCGTCGACGGCAGGGTTCTCATCTTCGACCGGACAAAGCATCCCATGGAACCCAAAGTGGACGGTACCATAAAATATGAGGCTGAGCTTGTCGGTCACACTAGAGAAGGCTTTGGCCTGAGCTGGAGCCCTCTTCTCGAAGGCCACCTAGTCACTGGAAACGAGGACGAGACCGTTAAAACATGGGACATTAAGAGTGGTTTCTCCAAGGGAAACAAGACTATCCAGCCAACAGCTTCATATACTATGCATAGTGCAACAGTCAATGATGTGCAGTACCACCCCATCCACAGCTTCTTGATTGGAACCGCGTCCGACGACCGCACCTGGCAAATCATCGACACACGCCAGGATTCACGCAAAAAGGCCCTATATAGCAAAGACGCTCACGTAGATGCCGTTAACTGCATATCGTTCCATCCCGAGTTCGAGACGACGATGGCGACCGGTTCGGCTGATAAGACGATTGGCGTGTGGGATCTCCGCAATTTCGACCGAAAGCTGCATTCACTTGAGAACCACACCGACGTTGTGATTGGTCTTCAATGGCACCCCCAAGACGCTGCCATTCTCGCAAGCTCGAGTAACGACCGTCGTATCTCCTTCTGGGATCTGAGCAAGATTGGAGAAGAGCAGACTCCAGAGGAGATCGAAGATGGTCCCCCCGAACTGTAAGTCAAATCCCCCCTCGCTACACGTTACCCGGCTAATCATATATGTCCAGGCTCTTCATGCACGGCGGCTTCACAAACTCCATCGCCGACTTTGACTGGAACAAGAACGATCCGTGGGTCATGCTTGCCACCGCCGAAGACAACCAACTCCAAATCTTCCGTCCGGCACGCAAGCTCGTTGAGCCATTAAAGAAGAGCGTCAATCATGGTGAAGTCTCGGACTGATTCCTCTAAGTTTTTTATTTAACGTTGACGATCTCTTTGATGTAGGCCGGACACCAGGATCCCCTATGTCGTGGCATCCACCTACTCCTGAATAGCAAACGTGTTTGAAATAAATGTCACATTAATCGCGCACTCGTGGTCTTCCCACGAGACGCGTCTCTCCCCATTTTGGAATCACGATAAGAAAAAGGGTGTCAGGCGTCTGGTGTCTTGGCCCTAGGGGTTTATCAAGCGCGTGCACGTGTAGGGCACACGCGTACGTATTGGCAGTCCCATAGCTCTCTCTTCATTAAAAATAGGTGGCTACGCTGCCCACTCTCTCTAAATCACATCGCATCATATCACATAGTAATTGATCATGACCTCAATCCCGATGCCTACTCCTAAATTTCCACTACTAAACTTCCACTACTAAACTTCCACTACTAAACTTCCACTCCTAAACTTCCACCCCTAAACTTCCACCCCCGAGCTAAACACTGCCAAACAAATTCTCCCTACAGCGAGTCGTCGTTTCGGGTGAACCAGCCAGACTACCACCACCACCAATTTAACTAATATGTCAGATTCCTGGCCGAGCGGGACGAGCGCAAAATATACGCGGGGGGTCGTATGCAGTAAGTGACCATGTGGCGAGAAACTGTAGGCTGTGGACCAAGGCCTATGTATGCGGGGGAGGAGATGAAGTGAGCAGCTTGATGTTTGATTGAGCGGAACGAAGCGTGGCAGCACAACATCAACACTGGCACATTGGCAGACACGCAACACTATTCATTATAATGCCACCCACTTTAGTCATGACACGGGGGCGAGACGGATCATGTATAGTACGCAGCAGAGTTGTATGTGGAAAGATTCCAAGTACTTGTTTGCATTGCAGTAGTAAACCAGCTAGAGAATACAAACACGAGATACGAAAAGCAAAACCAGGTATCACTAACAGTCCAGAACTCCAGACTTAAATTGGGTCAGACCAAAACGAGACCAAAACAAGACCAAAAGAATATCAGTCCAAAACGGAAACAGTCCAAAATACCGAAGCAGTCCAAAAAACAGGCATCCCAAAACACCTGGGCAGTCCAAAATGACAGCAGTCCAAAAACCGAGGCGGTCCAAAATACAGAACGGGTCTAATATAAACCCAACCCACCCGCCCAAAGAATAAAGAATAAAAAGAGAGTATTAAGTTTAGGTAATGACAGTTAGGGAAAGTCGATAAAGCTGGCAATATGTGTGCTTCTGAGTCATGTAGCGACGGTGCTAGTGTTAGTTGTCTATGCTCTAGCAGGAGGAGAGGCAGTTCCTTGAACGGTCCATGCGTAGACGGGTCGTCCCGTCAAGCGCAGCCCGCCTTCCAACCAAGAGGAAGAACGACTATTCCTACATGTGTAGGAAGGAAGGCGTTCTATCTTGGGAGTGGGGACAACTGCGCTTGGTGACGAACCCTTTACACGTGATGGAATGCGAATAGCTCTGCAGTTCAGCTGAGATATGACAACGTGATCAGAGCGCGGAAGTGGATATTGAAAGTGAAGGCGTCAAGGTATTCAAGGCGTCACCAGATTGGATGATTCCTGGGCTTCGGGCACAGCGTCGACGACCACTGGAATTTCCTCCAGAGCAGCGACAGGGAGCTCGGTGCTGGCACTCTCATCTGAGAAGATCGGGATTGACTCTTGTTCTTGCCCTTGCTCTTCCGCCACGATGGGCACTAGCGGCTCTGTAGGTGTGGCTCCTTCGGGGGTTTGCTCTTGGACAGACTCCTTCTCCGACGTAGCAATGCTAAAGTCGAACTCCTTTGAAAGACTTGAAGGCTTCTCAAGACCGACATCCACGGTGACGTACGATGTAGCATCTAGCCCCTCGCCATAGAATTCGGCAGCAGGGAGATCACCGAGCGGCAGGCGATCCTCATCCATGGCATCTTGAGCAATTTTCCGTAGTCGTGGCAGCTTGACATGCTCCGTCGGGGTCGCTTCGGTAGTATCCATGCTGTCAGCTGCGAGTTGAGCGCGGGGTTGAGTCGGGCAGAAGTCCGGTGGCGGGATGTTCTCCTTGCCACGCTCCATCTCCTCGTTCCTCCTCTTCGTCTCGAAGTCATCATCAGAGCTAATATCGAGAACAGACGCGGAATGCTCCATCAGGTTGGCGGCCTCTTGCTCCGGGCTGTCCTCGTAGATCTCGAAGAACCATCCCTTAGGCAAAGACTCTTCAATGGTGGAGGCATGGGTAGGCGTGGCAGCAGCAGGGGTGGCGAATGTCGACTTGGGGGTGTAATTGGGGATGCTGCCACTAAGAGCTGCATCAATGGAGAAGGGCAATGCCGGGCTGCTATGTGCCAACACGGGTGGGTCGACGCGTCTGTATGGGGAACCAGTGGTGCGACGCTTAGAGAGCAGGCCGATGCGCTTGTGCTTGGGGGATCCGCGGCTGAGATTTATTGGCGTCGAGTTGCTGGTATTTGGCCGGGGAGATGAGAGAGCCTTTCGGACGGAGGGAATTGAAGGCGAAGTAGTGATTGATGGCACGGGCTTGGTTAGAGAAGTGAAGATGGAAAACTGAACTGGCTTTGAATACGCATCGCCCGTCTTGGACTTCTTGGTTGGCGAATTGAAGATTGACGGATCGACGTTCTCTGCATCGTCCTCATCGAACACGGATGGGGCTCGGCGCTTGCTAGCAGACTGGGTTGGCTTGAGTTGGGACGAAAAGGCGGGTGCAATGGCTATTGAAATCGGGTTTAGTGATTGGCTCTAAGACGTCTACTGGGCAGACGCTGCTTACCATTCTGCCTGTTTTTGGCACTGGACAAAGCCTGGAGTCGCGGGCTGCCGATTTCGGCAAAGGGCTGGCGCGTAGAGAGGGCCATTGTGTTGCAGATTGTTTACGGAGCGGAAGAGATTGAAGGCAACGACGGTGGAGACACGTGACGGGCCAATAACAATAGTGGGAAACAGTGCTCGGAGAGAAGTGCAGCAGGAATTGGGGCGCTGGTGGTAAATAGCGGGCAGCGTGTGAGATGCAGCGTGCGTGAACCGGCGGTGAGTCGTCCTAGCAACGATGGCGATACTGTGGCAAGGAATGAAGGGGTGAAGAGAGGAATTGAGCAAAGGGCGTGGACGAGAAGCAGAGGTCTTGGAGGAGAGCAAGCCTGGGAGAAGAAAGGAAGAAGGAGGGCGAAGAGGGGACGAGTCTATTTGGCGGGATCGCGAGACGTGAGGCTCGTCGCGCTCGCCCAACTGGACTAGCGCGGCAGGGGCAAAGTCGCGTTGGAGGGCGCGATCACTTCCAGGCCGCAGGGGCTCTCTCCTGTTTCCCCCCTCCGCTGCAATCAATGCTTTCCCGCGGATTGGCTCTCGCTGTCCGTCGTCTGCGCCACGAACGCGAACACGCTGCGAAAGTCGAACACTCGTTCCGCGGCGCGGATGCCTGTCTGCTATCGACGTGCTGCTCGCCCGGCTCAGCGCCTCCCTCGACTGCCACTGCGTCTTGATCGTCGCACATGCCCGCTCTCCACCATTCACACCACCCGTGGCCTTGCTGCATCAGTCGACCGCCGGCACTTGATCGCCTTGTCGAGTCGTTGTGCAGCCTGCCGCCTGTTTCAAGCCGCGATGTCTGCACCATCCCGCTGCTAACGACCGCGTCGAGGCAGCATGCACCTGAGTTCTGCAGACATGCACGCATCACTGAGCAGCTGTTGGTGCGTTGAAAGAGTTATGGGCCAGGCTTCGTTATACATAGCTGGACTACTTGGACACTGCCGTCCGTCCAAGAAAGCTCGTTTCTAGCCATTGGCCTCGATGCATCATAAGAGAAGCTGTATCCGTCGCGTCCGCTTTTGCGACCGCCCAGAGAACCTGAAAGCGCGCTGTAGGTGCAATATGTTACCCACAGCCGTCCTCACCCCCCGCTTCCTTGCTTCTGCCATTGGCCTTGCTTCGACACCACACCATCGATAGCCAGCCGCCTTACTTCCACGCACCACCTTCCCATATTGGCCCCTCTCTATACCGTACCCCGCCGTGTTTAGTATTCAGATAGGTCTCATTGTCATTGTCATTGTCATACCTGTTCTAGTGCTTGCGTTCCTCCGACGGTGTCTCGGGCACATCCTCGACAGTTGGCGTCTTGTAGTTGTCCAAAGTCTTCTCCATCTCCTTGAGATCGACCATCCAGGAGTCCTCGGAGCCAGCTGGAGATGGTGATCGGACTGCGACGTTTGACCAGGCCTCTGAAGGTGGCACACGTCAGTAGAGATAAGAGATAGGTTAATATAGGAGGCAATTTACCTTGCTTGTCTTCGGGCTTCTTGTATGGTTGGTATGGAGATGGCCAACCACCTACTCCGCCGCTTGCCCAGGTGTCTTGCATATTAGTAAGGTAGAGGAATGGTTTCGGTCTATTATTATGTTTACCTTCCTGTACCTCGGGGTTGTTCTTGGGGGGTTGCGTGTTGGTAGGTTTCGACTGAGACGGCCAACCACTTCGTCCGCCGCTCATCCAGTGGTCTTGTTCTATCAGTAGGTTATTAGAAATACCTTTGGTGACGGAATTAGCTTACCCTTCTTCTCGGCTACTTTCTTCTTCTCTGGTCGGGCTTTGGCCTTTGGAACTCGCTTCGCCGGCGTCGCTGGTGGGAAAGCGATCGCCGTCTTGACCTTCTCAGTGCTTAGCGTCGTTTCAAGGCCCTCGAAGTTGACATGCTTGCGCACGCGCTTCTTCGTCGTCGTCTTCATCGCGGGCGGCGGTACCTGTGGTTGCTGCTGCTGCTGCTGCTGCTGCTGCATCGGCTGCGATCGAGGTTGTGGCATCGGTCCAGAGTCATATTCTCCATCACTGTCCACCACAATCACACGTCCATCCTCACCATGGATAACAAACGTGCCGAAATGATACGGTATCTCGAAAGTCACTGGCTGCTTCTTCCTCTCCTCTTCTGCCTTCTTGGCCTCCTCCTCCTTCCTTGCCTTCTCTTTCTCGCTCGCCTTCATCTTCTCCACTTGCGGATCCTCTCTGACCCTGATCTCGCCCACGGCTCTAATCTTCTTCATGGTGGCGTTAATATCTCCAGACACAGCCCTCTGAATGTCCAGATTGTTTTTCGTCACCTTCTTGTGTCGCTGGCTCGCCTCAAAGAAGCTCTTGTTGATCTCGCCGAAACCGGGGCCCGGTGCACGTCGAGGTAGCATGTCTGCGCCATCATCGAAGAAGCTGCCGGTGTACGAGCTTGGTACCTCGTTGCCAGACACGCCGTCGGCCCACGCGTTGGTGTTCACATCCGAGCCGCGTTTGGCGTTGTCGCTTGAGCCGCGTTTGGCTTTGTCGCTTGAGCCGGCAGTGGGCATGCGAGAGGCGATATCGAGGCCGTCGTCTACGAAGCTGGCTGGAGTGAGGTCGCTAGGCCAAGACATTTTGGCGAGGGGGTCAGATGTTTGAAATGTGCTGTAATATTGTGGTGTGGGTGGTGTGGGTGGGTGGGTGGGTGGGTGGTGTTGACGTGGTGAGGGGTTAACGGAGAGGACGTATGTCTAGAGCGCCGTACTGTGGCGCAAGGTTGCTGTGGGATCAGAGCTTTTGTGTCGACTTCGTCATAGCTAGAGATAGTGTCTGTGGCTGTGGTGGTTGGTGACTACCAACAAGTGACAGTGACAGAGACCGAAGAGTGACGTGGAACGCAGAACTGAGAGAAGAATATGGAACAGTTACCCATTGTCCTGCCACTCTATCGAGTCAAGCTTACTACATATTTACCAAAGAACATCCTTGCCTCTTTTACAATTTCGCCTTATTATTCTTCCTTTCCGCTTCCCACTCCAATTGCACCCTCCTCATCCGCCACCAACTCACAACCCCCACGATCCCCGCCAGCGGCGGACACACCCACAGCAACGCACTCCACCACCTCGGACTGCCTCTCCTCACCCCCTCCATAACCCTCTCAATATCCCTCTCCAGCGTCCCCTTATCCCCATCATTCCAAACCACAACCCCCCTCTCAGGCCCCCTCCTCAAACACCTCTCCGCCTTCTCCCTCACATCGCCCTGACTCAGCACCCTATTCCTCGCATCCTCCTCCGTCAAATGCTTATCCCTCGCCCGCAGCCGCTGAATCTGAATCGCAGGGTCGCCAACACCCACCACGAGAATCGTCCCGCAGTACCGCTCCCATCCGCTCTCAAACAGCAGCGGCACGTCGAGAACCACGGCCCAGTGGCCGCGCAGGTACGCATACACCATCTGCTTGTACATCTCCTTGCGCACTGCGGGGTGCACGATGCCGTTTAGGATCTTGCGGTCGCGCTCGCGCTCCGCGCCCTGTCCGAAGACGCGGCGGCCCAGCGCCGGCCGGTTCAGCGGGCGGCCCGCGGGCCCCGCCTCCGGGAGCAGCAGGTCCGGCGTGCTGGGCAGGAAGTACCGCACGATGGCGTTGTAGCCTGCGGTGCCGGGCTCGACGACCTGGCGCGCGATGAGGTCGGCGTCGACGACGGGGAGGGAATATGGCGGGCGGGAGAGGAGGGTCGAGACGGTGGATTTGCCCGTTGCGATGGAGCCGGTGAGGCCGAGGAGAAGCATGGCTGTGGTGTTTTGATGATCGCGTTGTAGCTGGTTTGAGTGGGTTTTAGTGGTAAGAATGACCTGCCAGCGGTGGTATTCTTGTTCGGAGATGCGTTCACATTGCGTGCGAGAGGTGGTGTGAATGTTGGCGGGGCGGAACTGGGAAGTTGGACCTCGGAATTGGAGTGGAGCTTGGGCCATCACCCATTAGGGGGGATTCGCCAACATGCTGCGATTTCAGTTGGACGAACTTTGGGGTACGAAGGAGCTACTATCTAATAAGAGGGATATCCCAACAGGCCCCCGGAGCCGGAGGGATACTCAAATCCTCTAGAAAACACAGCAGTGTTTGTAGAGCCATTTCGCTCTTTCTGACCCCTTGTCAGAATTACGTGCGCTGTTTCTTAGTCGATACTACTTCGTAGCACCTCCGTAATTTGTACATGATGGTGGAATTGTCTAGCTTTATACTAAATCCCCCATAATGCCGGGGTTGACTGTCTGAAATAGCCTACCATATTGCCCCAAAGACGCCAATCCAGCATTTGCGCCTCAGATGGCCCCAAGATGCCTAGAGGATTATGCCGAAACTGCTCGAATCACTCCTAACGCCGCAGATGCTACTTTTAGCATTCCAGGATGAAATTTTTGATGAGCGGAAGATACCGTCACTCATGAAAGAGTGTGATCGCTTGACGCGTCCCCATTCTGCTCCATCCTAACATCCTCATCACCACCAGCTAAAACCTTGATCTGGGGCCGTTCGCCGTCTATGGGGCCGCCACCCGGTGTGACAGCCACCACCTGGCCATTTTCGTCAACGAACTCGAAGTTGTACCGCGAAAGAAGATGCGGGATGGCAGACAGCTGGGGGCCATATCGCGCGGTGTTGTCGTAGAGCTCGAACAGTGGGACCGCGAGAAGCTTCATGTTCTTAGGTACACTCAGAACCTCTGAACTCATATCAGTATTGTTCTAAGAGAAGTCTTGTTGTTCCAACGTACTGCTTCTCGGCAATTGAATGAAGTAGAGCTTCTTGCACTCCTTCGGCCTCGTAACATGCGCCGGGATGAAGGGGTACATGAACGTCTCGAAATTTGGTCGCCACCACTGTGCAAGAGTGTCGGCGATCTGCCACTCATCGTTCACACCCTCGCCTGTGAATTGCGTTCCAACTGGCGCAAGGCGCTCGTTCAGCCTCGCCTTGAAGCCTTCGATCTCGTCGTCTTCGGCTCGGAGGTAGTCGCCGGGCCTGCCAACCGTGTTAGCATCCCAAAATGCAGTGCAGCATGAACACTTACAGCTTAAAGAAGGCATTCGCAATCTGCAACATCAAGATATGGGGGTGGTTGTGCTCGTGGCAGACCAAGATGCCCTCACAAGTTCGTCGCATGCCGTGTTCCTGATAGTGCTCCTCGAGTCGCTTCAGCCGCGCAAGTACCGAGGGATCTTCCTCTGGTTGGCCATCCTTCGTCCCGAACGTGTAGTTGCTGAGTGGGTACAATCGAATCGTCTTCGGCTGGTTCCCGTTGAAGTCTTTGGGCAGCGTGGGGCTGTCGGAGCGTTAACCGACACGTTAGCAATCCAATCTAGGACTGTGCTTACGGGTAAGAGCTCTGGGAAGCTCGCTGCGTTATTGTGGACATCTTGCGCGTAGTTCTAGACGCAAAAGTGAGGGTGGAGGTGATTGGGTTGAGCAGCGGGAAGCTCGAGAAGGCGCGCCAAGAGGAGGTGAATTGTGACAGGGATCATCGGAGCTGTCTAAGTCACGTGCATATGCACAAACATTCTCCGAGTTCGCCTTACAACCATCTTCGCTCCTTTACTTCATTTCAATTCCAATTGACATTCAATTTATATTTAGATAAATCGAAACCTCACGTTACATCTGCGATGAAAACTGCACTGATCACTGGAGGTATTGCTTGATCTCTTGTCCAGCTCAAGTCCTCCGGTAGACTAACAATTATGACAAGCCAGCGGTCTTCTCGGGCGCCAGGTGCAAAGAGTCTTCCACCTCGATGGCTGGAAATCTATCGGCACTGGCCTCAAAAGAATCGATCCGCCCGAGGTGATCAGACTTGACATACTCAACGCCAAGGAGATCGAGCGAGTTCTTGACGAAGTGAAGTGGGCATACTTCTTCGATCGCTTAGAACTAATACTAAAATGAACTTGCCAGGCCAGATGTTGTGGTGCACTGTGCTGCCAACCGTTTTCCGGATTCATGTACCGCCAACCCAGAGGCCGCGAAGCAGCTCAATGTGGATTCGAGCCGGGCTTTAGCTGAAGCTGCAACTGCTCGTGGCATCTTTCTCGTTTACATATCGACAGACTATGTCTTTTCTGGTATCCCAGGAGAAGCGCCGTACAAACCCACTTCTACCACGAATCCACCCAATGTCTATGGCCAGACGAAGTTGGATGGAGAGAAGGCCGTGTTAGAAGCGGCGAGCAAGACAGGGGCGAAGGGAAAAGTTGTAGTTCTCCGAGTGCCAGTCCTGTACGGCTCCTGTGACGAACCTTCAGATAGCGCAGTCAACGTGCTCATGTCGCAACTGTGGGCTGCTCAGAAACTTGAAGACGGAGAGGCCAAAATCAAAGTCGATGACTACGCGCTCCGATTCCCCACGAACACCGCGGATGTTGGCCGAGTATGTCGTGATATTTCAAAGTTCTATCTCGATCCCTCAAATGCCAGCCACGATCTACCTAGCATTTTACAGTTCAGCTCCGAGGACATGATGACGAAGTGGGAGATTTGCAAGACATTTGCAGAAATCATGGGACTCCCGCTTGATGGCATGGAGCCGTTCAAGCCAGAAGCAGAGTCAGAGGATGGAGTCAAGAGGCCTTACGACTGTCACCTTGATACTACCGCCCTGAAAGAGTTGGGCGTCGATGTTGACACGGTCGATTTTCGGACCTGGTGGTATGTTGAATTTAATACTATCTCTCTACCGAATTTTACTCATTGTGTTCAAGGAGAAGAGAAGTAGGCGCTTTCAAATAGTGTTGTGCAAACAAATAATGGCTCCACAACGAAGGGCAAACTCCGTTGGGCGTACCTGTAAGTCACACCCTTAATCTAATCTCAGTATTCCAATTGATAAACAAGATCTTCATATAGTCCACAATGCATACATTTCATACCGATGCAAGTCAGAGGAGGTGCTTTAACTGTTTCTTCTAACCCAACTCAATGGCATGTCAAGTCAGCCTCTCGCACGAGAAATGCCCGACCCCAACTTTTAAGCTCAGCTCGGACTCTCTCGACCAATTAAATTGTCGCAACTTTCAGTGTCAGCCCTGGACATCGCGCCGAAACTTGTCGCTTATTGGGGCGGATTCCGAAGATCGGCTCGCAGGTACAACATGCCCAGAAATCAATCTAATATTATTCATTTTTACATGAGCTAAGGCCCAGATGTGTGGTTCCTTCCGTATGCGAGCTCTACCCGCTAAGCTACTTTGATTGCGGCGAAGCCGGGCGGTTACACAGGGCATGGGGGCTGTAAACTGTCCTTGCCGAAATTTATGCAATTTGAAGTACTCCTGTTACTGGCCCTTTTTTTCTTTTCAAGAAGCAATTGCATCCACCTACGTTCTCTACTCTCACTTTCCCATCATTAATAAACCTGGGCCATCTGGGTTTCAGATGTCTACATCACCTGGAGCTCGTCTACGCGAGAAGATGTCACTATCATCCTTATTCTCTTGGCGTCAGAAGACGAAAGGTATGTTGCGTAGCATGGAAAAAGGATTACAGTTGCCATATCCCCGCCAGATGGTAGACTTACTTATTTCTCAGGAAATACACACGGCTTGTGGAAGCCAGGCGCATTTCGAATCTGGGTTCTTCTCACCTCCGCTCTAATATGCTGGGTTCTTATCATCGTCCTACAAATACTTTTGGTCCGGAGTCAAAGAAATGGGGGTATCATGTTTGCGACTAGTACAAACGAAATACCTATCGCGCAGTCTTTCCTTTACCTTTACCTTCCAACCATCATCGCTCTGCTTTACAGCATATTTTGGAGCTGGATCGATCTTCAAATCAAGCGCCTAGAGCCATATTTTCAGTTGTCGAAGCCGGGAGGGGCATCTGGCAAAGATTCCCTACTGTTACAGTACCCCTTTGACTTCATTCCTTTCGTTCCCATCACTGCGATCAAGAATCGGTAAGTAAGAACGATTACACAAGAGCACGAAAGCTACTTGCTACCTCATTTCGGAAACATATGGTCCTAGAGTTTACTGACCTATTCCAGTCATTGGGCAGTCTTCTGGGCTAGCACAGCCATCGTTATTGTAACGTGGCTCTTGGTGCCACTCCAGGCTGCAATTTTCGCCTCCGAGTCTATCTCAAGAATGGCCGACACGTCTTTTGATCTATCAACTGATTATGTTCCAGCGAGGGAACAAAATCAGACTTTGACATCGCGGTACATCCAATCCGCCCACGGAATAATCTGGCTAAATGAGACTTTGCCCCCATATATGTCTCGCGAGTACGCTCTAACACCATTTCAACCCCAGCAGCCCCTAAAGTCTCAGCTAAATGAGACTTGGACGGCGGCAACGACACTTTTCAGCGTGGATTTGAACTGCGAAACACCTCAGCAAAAGATAATTAAGGTAATTGGCAACTCGCCCGAGGAATACTTCAACAGCAGCATTGGATGCGAATGGCCCGTCCGTACTCAGCTAGGCAATGGTACAATCGGTGATGACTCTGGTAATGTTGACTCAATGTATAAGTACAAAGAGTTTTCGTCCAGTTTCATGGGCTACTACATCACAGACTATATGAGGATGTCGAGTTCCTACTCCCTTGAAGGCAATGGCTATTGCAACGAAGAGGCAGTCAACGCTACAATTGGAAATCGGCCATTCTTAGCATTTTTTACCCGGAACAAGCAACATCCAGAGGATCCCCCCTCGAATGTAACGCAGCTCATTTGCACCCCATCTTACTATTTTCAGGATGTGGATGCTACAGTTGACGCGAAGACCAAGATCCCACTTAATGTAAGATTCCCCTGTCAATGATATGTTTATATTATATTATACACATGCTACACAGCTATGCCAACCCCCTTGTCTGTCTGAGTTGTGCTAATTCTGTACCTCTAACTCAGGTGACGACTAAGGGCTCAAAGCGCAAATTGCCAGCCGATATGTGGGATGCCTCTTTCTTTGAATACCAGATGAATCGCGGCGAGGCTCATAAGGAGCAACGGAGGGGCGTCTTGCCAATTCGACGTTGGCCCGATCAGATAGAGCTCACCTCGAAGACTCAGCTGTCTTCGTATGACAATCACGATGCGCTTCACCCGATGGCTGGTTTGGCGTTTGGAGCTGGAAACCATACTTTGGAAGATCTCCTGGACCCTACCGCGCTTAAGGAATCTTACGAAAGAGCATATCGTGTTATTTTCTCGCGCATTATGGTCGAGATTTTAGACCAGAAATTTGCGAAGACCCAACCCGTTTCTGGAAATAAGATGTATACTACCGGAGTAGTCATCTTGGTTCCTACTTTCACGTACATTGTTGAGGGGCTGCTCGGGCTCATCTCCATTTGTGCAGTGGCATTGATGATTATCTCTATGAAGAGAAAGTGGAGCCTGCGCTCGGACCCAGCGACGATATCTAGTGTTATGTCGCTTGTTGCGGATAATCCAGAACTATTAGAGAAGTTCAGTCATCTCGATTGCGAGACTGCGGAAGAATTTGAGCAGTATCTCAAGGACAAAAACTTCAGGCTTGATTACGATGAGCATGGGACCTGGTAAGTGCGCCTTGAACACCTTTTGCGATCCGAGAAGGTTTACTGTCCGCTAATTTCATCGCAGTATTGTTCAAGTAGATGTTAACTCCCAGCCTTTTGTTCGTACCGACTCGGACGTAGTACGCATCCCAAAACCTGTCCGACCTCGAGAGTTTAGATCGTTCATGGCGGCGCCATTCATTATGACACATATTGCGCTTGCAATTACGCTAGGCGTTCTTTTGGCAAAGAGTAGGCAGCATTATGGTACGAAGCCCTCGAAATCTATAGTCTCTGTAAAGAATGCGGACTAATCGAGTTTCAGGCTTTGCAAGACCATCCAACAACGCCATTGTACGACAAATTGTGGAGAATTATATCCCGACTGCTCTCGCAACCCTAATTGAGCCTATCTGGATCCTGATCAACCGACTTCTTTGCATGCTGCAGCCCATTGAGGAGCTCCAGGGCGGACGTGCCGCGTCGAAGAACTCTATTGATGCAGATTATAATTCGCTACCTCCACAGCTGGTTATCTTCAAGGCTCTACGATCATCCCATTTCAAGCTAGCGGCTGTGTGCTTGATGGCGCTTCTTGCGAATGTGCTAGCAGTTGCCTTTGCAGGGATGTTCAATGAGCAGGCCATCTTTATCCCACGCACTATAGATATGTACCCCCCCTTCTCTACCAAGTTTGTGGCCATCAATGGATCAGTGGGGCCGCATATCGATAACAGCCTTGCGTCAGAGGGGTTGAAGCCATCTGGAGCATATATAGGGGGCGATGGGACAGATTTGTTCCTGGCTGCGGATTCGAACAGCACTGCCCTCACACCACTACCAGCATGGGTTGATAAGGAATTCATGTACATCCCATTTACGGACAGCAACACTGTTAGCAATACCGAAGGACTGGAGGCGCGAACGCAGGCTTTTGGCGCCACGCTGGATTGCAAAGAGATACCCGCGGAAGACTATTTTGCCGAAGCATTGGTCATCGATTTCAAGAGGAAGCTGGCTTCGAATTCTACTTTCCGAGTGACAATGAACGATGGGACAGGGCATCGCGTTACATGTGGACTAAATGGTAGTAGTGTACCTCAAGAGGGACCGGTGGGTGAGCCGGACGGAGCAGGTCTTTACCTTCCCTGTCAGTCTGGCAAGTCCGCTATAGAGCTTGTGCTTGCCCTTCAAGCAAATCAAAGCGCATCGCAAGCCGACAAGGACTTTTGTAGGCGGACAAGGTTCCTTGGATACGCGCGCCATGTCGGAGAAACATGTTATAACACGATCAGCTTCAACGCTAGCAATGCCCTCTTCATCGGCTGTCGGCCCCATCTTCAAACATCCACCGCCGATGTCTTCGTCAACGCAGAAGGCCGCGTGCAAAATGTGTCGCGGGGAGACGTCACATCGGATCTATCAAAAGAATTCCTAGACCAACACTTCAGCAACGACGTCGCGAATCTGCTCGAGCAAGCCGATCGGTACATCTACAGATTCAGAGGTGGAATATGGCACAACGACTCGTACGCCAGTGATATGGTGAACTACTTCATTCTCAACCCGCACAACGACAGCCGCCTACTAGATCCCACCTTGCCAGTACCATCGTTAAAGGACGTGACTCAGCGCCTATATCCCACATACTCGTCGCTGTTCGCCATATGGCTTGGACTCAACAAGGAAAAACTCCTCATTCCCAACGTCCAAGGCTCTGTTTCGCCTACTACCGGGCGGACGTCTGAGAGCCACATTCGCATATTCCTCTCTATGCCATTGTTCATCATCGCGGAGGTGATCCTGGGCATCTACGCCATCGTAGCATTTTGCATCTACTTCCGGCGTCCAGGACGTTTCCTCCCGCGAATGCCGACCAGCATTTCGGCCATTATCGCCTTGTTCGCAGCCTCTTCGGCTGTGCTCGACATGGAGTACACGAGCCATTTCACCAGGAGGGAGAGGAGGAAGCATCTCGAGAGTCTGGGACATACGTACGGATATGGGACGTTTGTGGGCACAGATGGGAATCTGCACATTGGGGTTGAGAAAGAGCCGCTGGTCAAGTCGCAGCCGGTGCCAGGCGTGCTCAAGAAGGTGACGACGGGGCTGACAAAAACGCCGACGGGGTTGTCGGGTTTCTCGAAGAAGAGGTCAAGGTTTGCGAGACAGAATACTATGTAAAATGGGTAAACTCGTGATGAGGGTTGGAATGTAGCGGAATGCTGGCAAACGATTATGACGACTAAGACATGACCATGGGTTGGATGCCTCGAAAAAATATGAAAGGGATAGAAATACAAATATGACTAGCTAAGCAACAGCTGTCTAATAATCAATCTAAATTAACATGACGGTTTTTCTTGCTTATGTTGTGAGGAATAATCCGGCCGCCTCCTCTGGGACACCAAAGTGGGTCTCTAGCAACTACAGCAGTGCTTTGCAGGGCCAGCTTGATCGTTGTGCCTACCAACTAATATCGCCTATGGTGTGCTGTGGAATGATATACAGCGTAGAGAGAATTCGGCATCAAACGGAGACTCTTCGATCAAAATCCTCGTCTCTTTAAAGTTCAATATCGTCCATATATAAAACAAACATATCCAAAAGTAATATACCCCCCCCACCTCAAACTGCAGACCAAAGAGCAATAACTATCAAAGCCACCCCTCCACATTGTCCTAGATCGCCTCACACAATCTTGAACCTCTTGATATGACTCGCCCTCATCCAATCCACCATGTAGTAATTCCCCAACGCCTCACTAATCCTCGCAATACCGACCCTCTCCCATGCCGGCTCGCCATCGACCACCACCGCCACGCCCGCCGCCAACTTGGGCCTCACCACCAGCGACACCTTTGGATGCACCAGCAATAGCGTGAGCCGCTCCCCATCATCCACCTTATCCGGGCCATCCACCCCCAGCGCATAGTCTGCGAAAAAAGGGATCTCGACATTCGAGTCGCTGACCGTCACGTGCGCTGACATTTTGCTGCTGGTGGAGACGGCCAGCTTGTATCGCGCGGGGTCGTGCTTGTTGGTTTGGCCATGCCAGTACGAATCGTACGTATACAGCAGCGTCGCAGTCGTCGATGAAGCTTCCGCGGTCAGAACAGCAGACCTGATCTCTCCAAAGGGGTTATGCCCCGGCCGATCGACGACCGCGCTCACCTTTTCTGGATTCTGGCCCAGAGCTTGCACGGGCCCGGGGTTGAAGAAGCTCCAGGCGTCATAGTCCGGGTCCGAGGGGCTACTTGGCTCGTAGGGGAGTTCCTCATGCACCCGGAAGCGCGGATCGCTGCTTTTGAAGTTCGTCATGTCGGACCAGTAGCTTACGGGGCTTTGCGCCGTGATCCAGGACCAGGTTGGCCCGCGGTATTCGGCTGGGCGGCCGGTGGTGTCGCTAGAGAGATTCAGAGTGTTGACGCGCCACATCAGGTCGAAACATAGGGAATCGGACCACAGGCCGGCGAGATAGTCGCCTCGGAGATGCTGGACACGCTTGCAGAGACCCGAGAGAGCGGGGAGACGGTCGGTGGGGTTTGTAAGACGAAGGGCGGAGTATTGCTCTATGATTCGGTGGAAGTGGTGGACGATGTCTGCGCAATCGTTTGGGTCTTCTTCATTTGGGACTGCTTCGTTATAATTTGGTAGGTTGGAAGCAGTTGGCATGATGATAGGATCCGTGTCAGGAAATTCGGGAGTGTCGGTGTAAGGAGGTGGTAAGGCATAATCGCCGCCTAGGTTTGTTTCCCAAGACATGTAGGCATCTTCGTGCTGCATATGCAATGCTCTTTCCCAGTCTCTTTCTTCCTCTTGAAGCTGCGCTGCCATCATCTGGTCTAACCGCTCATGAGCGGCCATAGCCTTTAGATGGACCTCTTCCTCACTGTCTTTAATGGCATTGTAGTATTTTCCTCCAGGACTGCTTTCCTCACTAAGACCTCCACATTCACAGACACAGACTTCCCTGCACTCCCACACAAGCTCCGACTCGCAGAAGTGAAGCACTCGCGGACTTAGTAGTCTCTCCTGATATACCCACGCTCGAGAAAGTAGGGGGAAGTATTTCTGAATATGACTCGGTATCAAGTTATTCCAATGCCTCAGTGGCTTCCGAATCGCGACCTGACACGTACCAACATCATCTGGTAAGTTAATTTCCAAATAATTTGCAGCCTTCCGTGTTTCCGAAAAGCAGCCCTGGGAATCGCCAGAGGACGAGGTGGCTGATATTGTTAGAGTGGCGTATTGGTATACATCTGCCATCTTGGAAGACTCAATTTCCCAATCAGTGGCATTATCTTGAATAATGCATAAAGAATCGACCCATATATAGTGGATGCCGAGTCTTAGTGCAAAGGTGATTGCGTCTTGAAAGGTTTTCGGTATGTCGCCCCAGGGTATGCCCTTTTTCCGATCTTCGAGTGTACTTGATGTAGTGATGCACGTTTGCTCCGTTCCCCAGCAGTGACTTAATGCGGCATACACAGCGTGCTCTTGATCCGTCTCGATTAATTGAACAACGGTATCACTATCACCCAACATTTGGATGGATAGCACTCGTTTCGGTAAAAGTGGCCTTGCCGTACTTTTGCAAGATTCGTGCGTTTCAGTGCATGTATGCATGAGTGATTGCACCCAACGCAAAGCTTGTGGTGATAAGGGATGGCCACTAATAGAAGGACGGGGTAGTATTGCCTTCCAACCTGTGAAACTATCAGCATCCGCCTCGAGTAAAGTCTAGCAAGACGAGCCCGAACGTGTATGCCTGAATATATCCTTGCACATACCATGGGGCTGGAGACTATAGAACTCCAGCTCAAGTTTAGGCCGATCATCAGCGAAGTAGACCTCCAAGCATAGGCTGTCAGAATGACCATTCCGCATACTACAGCACCTCGCATACACGCGTCTGACGTCGTACTGAAAGGACCAGTCGACCGTCTCCGATTGGCGGAAACCCTCGAGGATCACAAGACACGAGGAGCAGCGATGCTCGAAAGCCGAGTGAAGGAGTTCGCTGGGCGTGAAGTCAAATGCGAGTCGGTCGTCGACCTCGTCCCTTTTCTCTTGGTCGTTACAGAGTTGGCATGGCGCCATTTGATGGGATTCTTGAGTGGTAATTCGAAGGGCGTTTGTTGGTGTTACAGAGGGATGGGAGAATAGATGGAATAAAATCTGGTCTTCTTATTCTCTAATATACGACAAATTCTTTTCTAAGATGCCGCATGATATGACAGAGATGAACGATAATGGCGAATGCAGTCTGCCTGATCATAGGACGGTAGGCATGTTCAGCTCTCAGCCCCCGATTTGCACTCGTTTTGGTTGACAGAAAAAGGTTCGTTGTCAGACCGGTATCTGGCAGCCTGAGAGAGAATTATACAATTTAAGTAACAGGTGACGTTGGAGGAGTTGAGTAGACTTGACCTTCATCTATCCACGGATGATGGGTGGCTGTGTCTTTCCCCACTTGGAACTAAACTAATCGTTTTGGGCGTAGTCGATTATTTTTCGAGATCAATCTTTTGCAAAAAGACTGAGACAATCGTTTTTGAGGGTGTTATACATGGTCTATGTATGATACAGTCATCTACAGTATATCCGATTCGTACACAAATACGCCTAAACCTTTTTCAACGCATCCCTCACTCTCCCCACCATCTCTCTAGCCCTCCTCCTCTCCTCTACGCCTTCACCCTCTAGAACAGGTTTCTGGCTACTCTGCACAATTAATCTGACCGTATCCTCAGTAACCTTCAGCGTCTTCCTTCCCTCCTCCCTTATCTCTGCTTGCCATTTCTCCCTCGCCTTCTCCCACAGCTTCTGAAGTCGCCGTAGAGAGAAGGTGAGGCCTACAGCAGCGATAGCACCAGCCTCGAAGACGCTGAATGTCGGTACCGAAACGTAGAGAAGTGCGGACAGAGCGGAACTAATGGATGTTGTCGAAAGGGCTGTGAGGACGAGCCGTTGGGATAGTGCTTGGAGGTGGGGTACAGTGGTAAGCGAGAGTTCAGTGCGGCTGGCGCCGATTTGGGCGGGCCAGAGCTGAGGGTTGCGGACGGCGGTTGATAGGTCCAAGATAGTCTTTTCTGTTGCATTTTGAGGAACGGTAAGGGATGGCTGACTTTGTGGGATGCCGGATGTGTCTTCTTGAGTAGGAATGTTGAGCATTCGTACATGGTCTGGGAATCCGGCCTGTTCCATACGCCCAGCAAGATAGATACAGCTCTTCTCTGCATTGACTAACCATCGTCGTTCTAGGATTTCCGAGGTGATCATACCCACATCGTCAACGCGCCATAGCAGCTTCCACCAAGCTAGCTTATGCCAGTTGCGAGCCCCAAATGCTTCGTCGAGCTCGTCGCGAAGCTCTGTATGCGACTTCTCAGCCCAGGTCTCGAGGTGACCTAAGATGGACTCTGTTACATCGGGGTGTAGCGCGGATTTAGCAAGGTAGTTGAGTTGAGCTATATCCGCTCTTGTGATTTTGGCATCCACTTCGTCGGCAATGGATTCTACCAATCTTTTTATCGCGGGCTTGAGAGTGTTTGAAGGCCTAAGTCCATCAACAAGCCATTCAGACAGTGGAGGCATCCCGCTCCTGAACCATCCTTGCTCGTATATTTCCGAGTTCGCTACCGATAGCCTGAAGGTGGCCAATGCTGCAGTGCCAGCTTCGATGTTCACCGCCGAGCATCTACTATTACTATCCGAATCTACCTCTTTCATGGGCGGGGGCAGGTCGATAGCCACTTTCACCATATCTGCCATGTCGCTAGAAACATCAGACTTAAGTCTTCCATAAGCCACTGCGCTGTCCAATCCTTCACCGAGTACCAGGGTCTTGTGTACGGGATATGGAACAAATGAAGTTCGACCAGAGGATACTGGAAGTATGGGGACAAGAATAGCATCCGCGGAGCTCTCTGCCATGGAGCTTGTGCCGGCAGCTGGGAGATGTGTGTCTAGTGTAGAGATTAGGACTTCGAGATTGTGTGTTTGAAGAACTCTTGATGGGACGGAGAGGGTTTTGTATAGAGGGCTAGGTGGATGAGGGTCGGCCTCGTTGCCGTACCTGACACATAGATTAGTAGCCAGTATATACATCTACACGGCCATATACGCACTGTAGTAGGACTGGCCTACCCTCGTCGCCGGTCTGCTCCAATTCTCGCTCCCATTGTTCCTCTTTCCCCAATGGGTCTGCGAGTAGCAATCGAGCAATTTGCTGGGCCGTTCTTTGGCTTCCCAAGGACAGCACTGTATTTCAGCGCCATGTTAGCTCTGGGCGCCTCTGAACTCCGGGTGGAGCTTACCAGCAACCCTAACGATGGCATCCTCCACCACCAATCCCCGCAAGGCCAATTGAAGCCGACTGGTATCTACAAAATTTCCCGCAGCATTACTGAGCTCCGACAGCGCATTGTACAATTCCTTGTTTCGCGGCGGTATGCTCGGTCGTGCATTGATGGCGGTCGGGGAGACGTGCGTTGACGCGCAGCGGATGCGGAGGTTTGGATGTCGCGACAGTCGAGAAATTGCAGTATCGCGGCAATGTGTAGGGAACGACAGCCGTTCAATTCCTCTTCCTTTCAGAAGGTTCGTTGATCGCGGCACAAAAGCCACCCATGGAGGCATCGGGTTGGGAGATGGACGTCACCATGCGAAGATCGAACATGCATCTACTTCATGGTTGGATTTCCCGAGGTTGGCCCGGATCCGTCACGTGCTGAACCTCAAAAGCCCGGAAATTTCGCATTTTTCAAAATTGATCCATTACCATGTACGCGGGTGCCTCCAAGAAGACATCGCCAGTACTTGATCAACCCCATTACCACTGTTCATCGTAGGTTATATAGGTTACATCCTCTAGGTCTTAGCCTTTGGCCTGCAATACGCCGAATTGGTATACTGGTGACACTGTAACATCCAGTCAAGAGAAACGAAAGCCAGTTGCATTCATCAAATTGAGTCACCCATCCCAACCCCCTCGTTACCCTTTCCTGCTACGCCCGGACCCAGATGACCTTCATGAACGTTAGCACCAAAGTAAGATTGAGATCTCTCTGAGTACACTTACATGCTGATTCTTCTGGCAACGGTGGCGAGGCCGGTGTCATTATCCGCTTCTTTGGTAGCCTTCTCAAGAGCCTGCTCTCGGCTCGCTTCATGAGACTTTCGTACCTCGTCGTGACTTGGTGGCAGCCTTTCGTTTTGAATGTCAACCTTTCGGGCATCCTCAAAACTGTGGATAGCCTGCTTGATTCCTTCTGCGCCAAGCATAAGGGTACCTGCAGGAAGTCGGCCTCCGGATGCTGTCTTCAACTCAGTAACCCGCTCCGACTCTTCACGTAGTACCTGGAATACGCGAGAAAGTCTACCAATGGCGAGGATCTTGTTTTTGATAGCGCGTCGTTTGAATTCCGTCGACTCTGGGTCCATGTTGGGACTCGTAAGTGGTGGAGAGGCGGGCCCTGAAGCTACGGAGCTGGGAGTTTCTTCTTCGAGCTCCTCCTTCGAGCACGTGTTTAAGATTGCGATGAGCATATCAGTGACTGAAATGGTCAGCTAATGTAGGAGTGTTGGGGAAGAATATGGCCTAACTCTTCTCGCCAACGAATGGAAGCGACCATGTGAACACATCCATGAAATTGGGCAGCCAGTAAGGGTGTGGCGTGCAATCTGTGCCTGGTTAGAAGATTCGGAAGTAAACATGGACGCAGAGACATACTGAACTGACGGATGTTCATCACATTGTTCTCGTACTTCAGGACTGCTGCCTTATTGTTATACACATCCAGGTAGTTAGGTGCGCTGAAAATCGTCATCACACTAGGGAATCCAGTCGTCCGAGTTTTGCGGTACATGCGATAGCCAGCATCCTGTGCCTCGTGGGCGCGGATAATCGACAGGAGATTGTTCTTCTCAAGGAAGGCGCATGCAGCGGGGTATGAGAAGAAGTATGAGCATCCACGAACGTGGTTATGCACGAAGAAATCATTCGTCTTCTCTTGCCCAAATTCTTCGAGCGGGTCGGCCCATAGAATATCACACATCAGACCGTGTGTAGGTGGCTCTCGGAAACGATCAATCTGAAACCAATCAGCAAGCTTTAGAGTACCGTGCCAGGGCACAACTTACGCTCTTGAGGTCCTCAAGCGTGTGAAGCTCGGGACTTAATCCTCCATGTATGCACAGAAACTGCTTGTTCATGACGGCTGCCAGAGGTAATGCGCAGAACGAGTCCATACATGCCTCATATACTGCCTCCGAGTACTTATGCTTGCACTCTAGCTTGAAGGTGAAGTAATCAGTCAAGTGCCGGCACTCGTGATTACCCCGAAGCAGCCAGAGTGTGTTCGGATACCAAATCTTCAGAGACCACAGATACAAGACACACTAGGCCTGTTAGCATGCACACTGCAGCTCGCGTACGAAAGCCTGACCTCGATGCTGAAGTATCCTCGATCGACATAGTCTCCCAGGAACAAGTATCTTGTCTCAGCAGGATCGCCGCCCACTTCAAATAGTTTCATGAGATCGTAGTATTGTCCGTGGACATCGCCGCACACGGTAATGGGCGCATCCATCTCCAGCAGATTGGGCTCTGCCTTGAGGACCTTGGTGCCTTCTTTTAAGATCCATAGGGCTTGCTCCTCGGTCAAGCGGCCTTCGCGATAGAAATGCTGCTTGAGGAACTGGAGATTGGGTTTGGAGCGATCTTGCGGCGACAGGAACTGGTCCTGGGTGGGTGGGTGGAAGGCAGGCGCTTGGACATCTGACAGGCACAGCGGGGTCAGCTGAAGCTATTCTGTGCATCGCCGAACAGTTCCCAGACGTCGCTGCGACGCTCGAGGGAGGTCCGTACCTTTGCAGACTCGCTCCAAGGTGCTCACTTGGGAGCCATCTTCCATGGTATGCAGGGTAAAGTCGATTTCAGGGAGCGGTTTCTTTTCCTTGACGGCGCGGATGGCATTGTCGAGGTATTTGGTCTGGTCGAAGTCCTGCGGTGGGTTTTCCATGCTGGGCGAGCTGCGCAGAGTAGTGGCGGGGAATTGCGGGTGTGGGTGGAGGGTGGAGGAGAAGGCAGCGAGGGGCGAGTGGTGGGGAGGGGAGGGTAGGTCCCTGCGCGGTGGTGGCGGCGGGTGAAACGAAGGCCGAGGCTTCGTATGCGCAGTGAGAATGGACAGAGCGATATTTTCCTCTAATAATTCGGGGCACTCACGGGGAGGGCAGAAATAGAGTCGGCGTCGCGTGCCCGGTTTGTGTGCTGGCTGCTGCTGTAGGGCTGAAGAAACCGGTGGAGGAACTGGAGGTGGTCGCCCATTACATAAGGCAGCAGCCAGCCGCCCAATGAGGAAGCTGGCTTGCGAGCAACGTCGCATCGTGTGCGGGAGCAATGGTCAGCACGTCCTGGAGCTCAGCACTGGAGGTGCTCGCAAGTCATAGTCAGGCGTAGTTTCTGCAGAGTTTGCAGCCTCTCGGTGTCATTATCATCATTGGACTCATTTCACTTGCACAAGGCATTCAAGTCATATTTTATGAATGGAAAATTGATATTCAAGACTAACCACTAGACTCGAGGGGAAAAAGGGCATGTTGCGCTTCGTACGCAATATCGAAACACAGACATGAAAGAACTATATGTAAACAAATGATAGAAACAGGAGAAGAGAGAAGAGAAGTCTATGCGGCCCGTTGATGTCCCAGGCCAGGGAGAAAATAAGTACAAACAAATCGAATCGCAGTCCAAGGAATATTGACCAAATGCTTCACATATGCACAAAACTCGTCGCTCTCCAATGCTATCTTCGCTCAAGTATGACAGATGCTAACTCCGAGTAAATGCTGAACGGCGAAAGATGCGTCGGATATGTATTTTTGAAATGCTCAGCGGAAATTTAAGCCTTGAAGCTAGAAGCGTGGCGGCGGAGCATGCTAGATCCGTGGCGGCGGGGGTGGCGGACTGCCCGGCGAACGATGGCTCCGTTAGAGCACGAGGTACCCATGGCAACAGCCTGAGGAATAGCGCATCCATTGTTGCAGATGCCGAATTGGCTGCTGCTGATGCAGATGAGACCGCCGTTGTTGGTGCAAGGAGTGCAGCCGGAAGCGGGAGCAGGGGCGGGAGCCGGAGCAGGAGCAGGAGCCGGAGCTGGAGCTGGAGCCGGGGCTGGGGCAGGCGCTGGGGCAGGAGCCGGAGCCGGAGCAGGCTTCTGTTCGCCATCTCCAGGAGCGGGGGCAGGAGAACCACCACCAGTTGCGCACCCAGAGCCCGAGAAACCGGGAGCTCCCACAGCACTGGCGTCACCAAGCATCTGAACAGAGGCTCCTGGGTTGGGGAATGAGATGTCAAAGTTCTCTTGAGTGGCGCAGGCGGTTTTCGGGGCGTTCGCAACGAACATGTCGGGGAGGGCACTGAGCCCATCGGCAGAGTCGGCGCCACCAGTGATGGTGACGGGAGCGCAGTGCATGTACATCTCCCTGTTACCGACCTTGTTGAACCAGGTCCAAGCAAAAGTGAGCTGTCCATTGGGCAGATCCTTAGGGAGAGTGATGGGGAACTTGTCGGAACCTGTGCCCATTGCATCCGCGGGGCTGAGGTTACCCGTCACACCGGCCTTGGGGCAGCCACCAATGACGCTGTGGATGACCTTCCACGAGGACGACTTGGTAGGCGCCTTGTCGGTGGTGAAAGAGAACTGGCATGATCCGCCACCGTGAACAGCCGAGCCAAGGAAGGAAACCTCCTGCGTGGAGCCAGCCTCCCAGTTGTTCATGGTGGTGATGGAGTAATCACTCGCCTTGCACGGGAAGTTGCTGCCATCTTCTTCCAACGGAGAGCTGTTGCCGCCGCCGAAGGGGATGGGGTTTGCCAGGAGCATGTGGGCCGAAGCGGTGGAGGTGAAGGCCAAGATGGCGGTGGCGATGGCTTGGGTGAACTGCATCTTGAAAAGCGTGGGATGTTTGTTTGGACTTTGCTGGAAGTTGAAGAAGGGGTTGCTGAAAGATCGCTAGACCGGCTTAGCGACGAGGGGATTGGCTTGTTGGACTGGTTGGTCGGATTCGAAAAGAATGTGGTGATTGACGAAAGAGTCGAATCGAAGTACAGCAGAAATGAGTGTGATGTTTGAATGCTCTGCCGCAGGCAAGAGATGGAGAATGTAAAAGAATGTGGGTGAAGTGGAAGTCTGTGGTTAGTGATGAGGATGAGAAGGAAACATTGTCGAGGATAGCATGGTCCCTTTATAATGTGGAGTGCGCTGCAACCCCCTGGGCGGGCTGTGGCGGTCTGTAGAAACGGACATGCAAGCATCAGCGTTTGCCCGGCGCAGGAGCCAGACCAGGAGCCACGGCGGATCACGGTGGACGCGCACAGGCTATAGGACTGTCATGCGCGGATCTGAAGAAAAAGGCGGGATGGGTGCCGGGGCCTGGTTAGGGATGGGAGGGGAGGGGGCAGGACGAGTGGTGCGAGCGCAGGCGGTGGGCCTTGCTAGGCAGGTACGCGGGCAGCAGGATAGGCTAGGGGAAAATGAGGTGAGGCATTGTTTCTGAAACAATGAGCGGACAACGACTCACGATGGGAGATGGGCCAGCGGGCTGAGGTTTGACCTGTGGCCGCGAGCGGGCGGCCACCTGGGCAGGCCCTGCAGGGGCGCTGCGGCCTGCGCCCATGCGGTTAGCCTGTGAGTGGCATCGGGCTGGCCTGGGACGGAAGGCGCGCGCTGGGGCCACGGGCGGCCCTATCGATAACTCGGAATGGAAGGCGCGCTAGCCGCACCAGGCATCGCGCCCACTAGCGCCCTCGGCCCCCAGCCCGCCGATCGCCACTGCCTCAAGCTGAAACCACCAGCTTTCCCCAGCGCTCCCATCACCACCACTCGCAGCCCGTGAGCACGTCGCTGGCCCTCCTCCCCTGGCGACGGCACACCACTGCCCAGCCAGCTTCGCGAGCCTTTCGTCGGCCACGGCGCTCCCCTCTGCGGCCATTTGCAGCCGTCGTTGCGTTGCGTTGCGCGACTGTGGCAGCCCGCCGTCGCATCACACAGGCGGCAGCGCGCCGGGGGTCCTGTGTAGCAGCTTTCATTTGCAGGCTGGCCAAGACGTGCATGCAAGTCCGCTGCCAGGGGACGGCGTCATGCCCTCCACATCTCCATTTGCCCCTCTGGTTATTTTTGGCCCTGTTCGGTTGCTCGTTCCTTCATCAGTCTCTCGCCCTCTGCCTGGATGGTCGGATTCCGCTGTCGCTTCTAAATTGCCCTGTTTGGCAGCGCAGACAAAATAGGCTGCTTAGTACCACCTCCGACCTTGGGCGGAGAGCAAGCAAAGCAATAAACCGTCGTGCCGCCGGTACAGCACATGACCCGAAAGTCTGACTCCCGGTCCTGTGGTGGCCCGACGACTGCGGCCTGGTGGCCCAGCGCACTCGCGACCTCACAGAGCGTCCATGTTTTCTCCATGTTTTCTCCATATCTTCGCACTGCTCAGTTCGCAGCTTGATTGGCCCAGGCATCCCGTTTCCTCACCTCGCGTTGACATTGTTTCCAAACCAAACATCAAATCCTCCGTCGAAGCTACAATGTAACCCAAAGAAATGTCCGTATTTGGCAACTGCCAATTAGAGACGGTTGCCGAAGCTGACAGCGCGTTCGTTGGCTTATCCGAGGAAACCACGGAAATCACAAGGGTCGCGTCGGACTAGACGAAATAAATCATCAGCATTCCTTCTCGCGCGCGACTACGGAGTCCTCAGCCTCACGGAAATCAGTAAGGGCCAAAGTCGAGAGAAGGCATTGACAACTCAGCCTACTGACTTCACACTGACACAGCCAAGGTTCGACACGAAATAGTTACGAGAGAAAATTTCATTGCTGCTTAATCTTTCTTCTTCATAGTCCGGAGCCGCTGCGGAATGATTTCACTTTCTTCTCAAACCACGTCGGATTGCTCCTAGTCCTCACAAAGGGAACTTTCTCGATGCCGATATGGACACGCCCGTCGCCTCCAATGTACGATCCATATCCATAGCGTGACCCGAGCTTTTCTAGATGCTCTCCTCGCTCCTTCTTGTCAAACTTCGAAGTGTTTTTCATATCTTCAATGGCAGAACTGGCTGCAAACAAGGCAATTATTGAGGCGATGCATGTTGGCAGTCTCGCGAGATACTGCCCCGGCCGGCGGAGGTAGACTAGCACTGCGACAACAGCATAAGTGCAGAGAATCCCTTCCGCAATAGCAAACATGGCCGTGGACAGGAAGAGGCGCTCCCTTGTCTCAATCGTCCACCCAGATACGGGCGCCATTTCTTTACTTCTAGACGATACGAGTAGATTTTCTTTGTTGGCACCTAGCCATATTGCGAACAATCTCGAGTACGTTGCTTTCAGAAGGTTGTTGACATCTTCCAGTGTTGGAACGCCTTGGTTCGGATCTACAAGTCGAATGCTGTCGTTCTCCTGGATAACGAAGTAGTTCATGGCGTCGGTCGCAAATGTGTCGTTGTGCATTTCTGCAATGCCATTCGGAAATAAAAACAAGTTGGACTGCCCAATAAGGTGGATCGGGTCATTGCTGAAGTAGCCGTTCAGCTCGTCCCCTTTGTCGTCTGGATCCGTCATGGTCACCTCGGTCTTCCCTCGTAGTTGGCCCCTCGCATCGACAAGTACATTTGCATTTCCAGTCACCAATCTCGGCTGGCAGCGTACGAACAACGAATTACTCTCATCCAGATTTTTACTACGAATGCCTCCGCACGATCCATTCGGATCCCGAATCCAACCCAAAACAACTGATACCATGCAGGTGTCCTTCTCTTCTTGGGTCGCGTTCTTCCTGGCAACCAAATGGGTAATAAACTCTGCCGCGCTCGAACCTGTCGAACAGGAATACCAGCCATTTTTATGATGTACAACCCGAGGCCCGGATAGTACCGTATTGCGTCCAAAGCAGTCAACCGTCGTAGAGCCACTGGACACAGAAACTTTAAGATTCATGTCTGCTTCGTCGCTATCCAATGCGATCATTTTCGCATAGTAATTAGTACCATAGCTCAGCTGCACACAATCCAACTCTGCGCCAAAAGCTTTCGTTCTAGCTTGGTATTGGGTATCGTTCGTCCCTTGAGGTCCCACAGAGGAAATAAACGGGATGTACAACATCTTTTCGTCCGTCCAGGCTGGCAAAGGCGTGCCTTTGGTGTAATTCGATTCAGCGATGAAATACTGGTCTTTTCCTTCACCGCCATGGTATGCACCAGACTCCAGAGCGGAGGAGGTATACACGCTGGTGTCTACCGGCCCAATGGTTCCATTGATGGTCACAAACTTGGACTCGAAGGGCGGCAAAAAGGATGTTGCGTTCCAGATTTCTTGTGAGTCGTTGTTGAATAGTCCTGCAAATGCTATAGCGAGTATATTTGCGAGAACAGCCATAGTACAAACAAAGACCAGGACAAAATGTCGCGAACGCAAGGCTTTGAAGATAACGAGTTGAGGAGGTAGAGAACTGTAGTTGAGGTTTACGGAGTTCTTGGCAGAGGCTTTGCAGCTTTGTAATTCCTCCAACGGTTGAAGCATGCAAAGGAGTCGATTGATCAGAACCCACATGGACTCGATCGCGGTGGCTGTGGCGGTGGGGATGTAATTTTCCAAGATGTTTTGCACTATTTTGTTCTTGGACGGAAGAGGAAGCCCTGCTCGTTAAGTCAGCAAATCACTCCTACGGTTGCCCTTGCTAGCAATGAAGGGTAGAAGTTCGAGTTTTTTTCAGAGTTGAAGACCACATACCACTCGATCGAGCTTTAGTAAACAGAACTGCAAGCAAAATAGCCAAAGCAATAAACAAACCCACAAAGGGTATGGCTATGAGCAATCGAAATTCCACTGGTCTGATAGGTTTAGCGACTTCCTTTGGGGGTTTCTGGCATTGGCCGAGTAATGGTATTTCACTCTCCATGGCGTGGTTGACTTCAATGATCCTATCGCCCAATGTCAGCATTCACTACAAAGTAATTTGAAAAGTACGGACCCGGTCTGAGACTCATCATGGACGAGCTTCCATCTTCTGTGACTAAAGGAATTTTCTACCTCCTCCATTGTACAACAGTCCATACGTTGCAGTTCCGAAAGGAGAGGTTGGTTGTCCGCGACGAGCGACATGACACTAGCGATAGTGTTCGGATCTGATTGTAGGTTCTTCTCCCTCGTTACTGAAAGGTAGAGAAGAGCAACTGTCGCAATTGAGACTATGCTCAGAAGACCTTCCACAATGTACGTAAACACTGGCTCGAGTATCACGGCTTCGGAGCTCAAGTGGCGCTGCCCGTCAGCGTGCTTCGACTCGACATAATTTCCGTCCAATACTTCGACTATAGAAGTGACAAACAACAAGCGATATGCCTTCTCGTACGACTTACCTAGAGCCTCCGGATTGATGTATTGCTCCAGTGGGAGTCCATCGATCAATGCTGCCAACGCTGCCATTGGTTGCCTGGCGCCACCCTGAGCCATGCTCAAATTGGTGTCTGCTAATTGGCCTTCGTAGGTTGGGAAAGTGGTTATCGGCAATGAATCTTCTCTGACAGATTGTCTTGCTCCTCCCCTGTTTAGTCGAGACTCGTGTAATGATGTATTGAATATGTTAGGCGCGAGTGGCTGCTTTGTACCCAGCGGAACAACTTCGAGCGGTCTTTTCGTCCGCACGTCTACAGTGGCGTTAACATCCTGCGAGTAATACACCGATTTGCAGTATATCGACGTAGCGTTTTGCGGCGGATCGTCCTCTCTTTTCTTGTTTCGAGTGAAAAGGGCGAGGAAGGTCTGGTTTGCTCCATCTGCGCAATACCCTTCCAAGGATTCATCAGCATAGTCGTTTCCCCAGTATCCGACATGCCTTGCCGAGAATTCCTTGACGGTGAAGTAACCGGATGACTCATTACGGGTACGGCCCGCTGGGGGCATCCCGATCGTTTCATTGCCAACTTGCCAAAGCTCTGAACCGAAGGAGCACCCGCCGAGTCCGGCCGAACTTTCGTAGCTGATACTTTCATAAAAGGTTTCTTTCTGGACCGCCTGGGCTTCTTCACACTGTAAATCCAGACTATACAGCGTGGTGGGGGCAGTCCAGTTTCCATCTGACTGATCCTCGGCATCTATGGGCTTGAATGGCGTCAGGGCATAGTTCCGGGTCATATAAGGTGGGAGTGTCTCATTGAGCATGAAAATACCGTATGTGGACCGCGCAAAGTGCGTGCTCAGTTTGGTCTCCTGCTCGCTCGCTGGAATGAAGCTGGTCGAAACCACAAAGGTTGATGGGAACGTCCGGGTAATCAATTCGGTGGAGAATATGCCGGCTTGTATTGGTACGATGCCCCAGGCCACTAGTACTACGGCCATGGAGGAGAAGAAGACAGGCCAATGACTACACGCACACCGAATTAGCCTTTGCCCAACTTTCCGGGCTCTCCACTCATCCTCCCCAACGAAATGAGTGAGCATACCGACTCTTCAACGCTGTAATTGGCACCAACGGCATAAAATCAAATGGATACTTCAACAACAGGCTATCCTTTCCTAAGGCTCCGTTTTCCTTCGACATCTGGTAGTACGGTTCCAATCTCTTAGTCTCGAGGTCGATCCATGCCCAAAAAATGCTGAAAACCACGATCACAATGATGGGGAAGTATTTCCAAAAGAAAGTCTTATGGAGAGGGAGAGCAGAGATTTTGGGCGCAAATTGAATTCCCTGATCGTGCTGCGAGCGCAGGAGAAGGTACTGTAGTATAGCGATTATGGAGAGCGATAGCAGGACCGAGAAGATGAGGATGGAGGGCCGGAGGGCGTTGGATTGCCAAGTATTCTGTTTCCCTCGCCTTCGGAGGGAGAATGCAGAGAGGAAAGGTGCGGTTCTAGATTTTGGCTTTCCGCCTGTCTGGATTCCGGGGGGGATTGCAGTATAGGAATGAACGGATGTTGAGACTACGGGCAGCTTCTTTGAAAATGGGGGCGTGGTGATGGTGGTCGAGGAGAACATGTTGGCATTGTGGGTATGGGGTTGGGCCATCGCGCAAGTAGACGCAAAATAAACAGCATAGAATGAAACAAAGGGATAGAAAGAATCAGAACCACGGCACAACACGGACACGACACGCGATCTCAACAGCTTAAAGGGACTAGATTGAACTGAGCAGATGACCGTGGGAGCGGGCAATCCCCCGATACATAAATCGAGGCTGCTACGCCGCATTACTTATCGCCCCAGGAGGCTCCCCAAACTTGCCAAGGTAGTGAGTAACTGCGGACAGCACTTGGACAACCAGCCAGCCAACCGACATCCACGCATGGCCTTACTCTCTCATTGGCCAAGGTGCTCTTGCGGATCGCCCCGCAGAATTCCGTTCTAGGTGGCTAGATGCGTTGTCGAGACAGGGCGCTTAACACGCTGGCTTCGTTCGCACCGTAAGCATATAAGAGGCGAGATGGCTTACGGCCAATGGGAGGAGTAGGATTTGCCAAGGAAGATGGGCCATGAGGCTGTGAAGAACGGATTGCTGGGATTGTGGATTGGTGGGCTGTGTATTCTGCGAGATGTAGGTCACGTACTTTGTATGCTGCTGGATTTCTATGTTGTAATTCACCGACTCGGTCTAGTATATTGGGCACTTGTCTACTTTGCTTGGGTTGAAGAACACGGTACTTGGTTCTGCTGTAAGGATTACACCCGGTTGCCTATATAGTGATTTATGGAGGTCATATATAGATGTGTGCAGTCTTCGATTTCGCATCGACTGTGTACAAACATTCCGTCCTACTAAACGAGTAAAATGATGCCAAGCAACCCAGCCGTTAATTAACCTCAACCAGGGCATCCGGTATCCAGCAGAAGTGGGGGATCAACGCGCAAGTCCTCTCACACCTGAGCGAGGTTCGATCTTACAAACCCATGGCTATAAGGATGGCCTCGTTCCCCCGCATGTCATGTGCGTCCTCCCCCGGCCCCAGCGACAATCCACCATGCCGTCCGGAACCCAGGCCAGCGCCATCGTCGCGCTCCTCGGCTTCTTTGCATCGACGTCGTACGCCAGCCATGCTTTCTACGTGGGGAAGAATTTGACCGCAGATGGAAGCGTTATTCTCGGCGGGACCGGCGAAGAAGTGTCGTCGCATTGGCTGCAAATCTTCCCTGCTCGCAACCACTCGGCCAATGCCACCATCACGGTCGGCGTCACCGCCGACGCTGTGATTCCCGGGGAATTAATCCAGATCCCGCAAGTCGCGCACACGTTCCGCTATCTGTCGATGGAGTACTCGGATTTCGAAGGGTTCCCCGCGCCGCTGACGAATGGGGGTGTGAATGAGAAGGGGGTTGCGGTGCGCGATGTTTGGGCGAGTAATAGAGATGATCTAGTTGCGATGACCCCCACGCCCCAAAGGGGACTGCAATATTCCGATCTCGCAAGGGTTGTGCTGGAAAGAGCGAGCACGGCAAGAGAGGGAATAGAGATCATGGGCGAACTGATCGCGGAGTATGGGTACGCCGATTATGGTGGAAACTCGCACCTAATAGCAGATAAAGACGAGGGATGGGTGGCGTGGCAGTTTGCCGGCGGCGCGAAACTCTGGGCAGCGGAGCGTCTAGGGGAGAATGAGGTGCGTGTTTCCTACCCCGGATACATTGAGGACTTTCCGACGAATTGGACGGGCAACCCGGATTACATGGGCTCGCCGAATCTAGTCTCGTTCGCAGTAGAGCAGGGCTGGTTCCATCCCGAGAACGAGACTTTCAACATTTTCAACGTCTATGGGCCCCAGGGTCCTGGATTGTCGCCACGGGATGGGGGTTTCAAATACATGTCTCCCGCCGCACTCGAAAACGCAACGCTTGCCATGGTCCCAGTCACAGAGGAAGACATGATCAAACGCGTGCGCGACCCGCGGATCTCCGACGACGAAGCGGGATACGGGCAAGTTGTTAGTCTGCGGGCCGACATGGACCCCGATATGATCCGGATCTGGGTTGCCCCTACAGGCTCGGTGACAGCGCCGTACGTCCCGTGGTGGTTGGGAGTCAAAGACGATGCTGTGCCGCCCGAGTTTGGAGAACATCGATATCTGACCAAAGATGCCGCGAGCTCATTCCTTGACCCTGATTTCCAGCTCCAGGAAGCTTCTTTATTCGCAGGGCGTCTGTTTAAGAGGGTGCTATACTATGCGTGTTCGAACCCCGATGAGTTCCTCCCCATCGTCACGAGCATGCTCGAGGGCTTCGAGAATCAATCTCGTTCGGACCTGTCCTATATCGAGAAGAGCGCGCAGGTGTTGATTGATGTCGGGGAGAGGGGTGTCGCCAGGGAGCTTCTGACGTTTTACTCGCAGACGAGGGCGGGTAAAGCTTTGGATGTGGGGAATGCGTTGGTAGGCGTATTAGATTCTTATATCAAGTTGACGGAGCAATGGCGAGCGCCGACAGGGACTCAGATCAATGATGCCGGAGAGGGTGCGGAGACAGTGAATTGCTTAGTGGGGATCGATCCTGATCGACCTGCGAGTGCGCAGGGGTTGGGGAGGCGAAAAAGGAGGGCTGTGTAGTAGGATGATTGATGTGGCCGACGATATAGGACGGATATATAGAGAAGAAGTAATACGGGGCTCCATCCCTGCTGAGATCTTCCAGAGTATGATATATGGTTGTGAAGCTCAAGATACATACAAACTGCGCCTCCCAATGCCTCTGGCACCTCAGCCCACGCCATTCCAAATATGTCTGCCTAGGAACTCAGCTCGTACCAGTGACAACCCTCTGTATATTCGCTCCACTTCTTCACTTCCCCGATCTTAGAGTTCCAAAGCCACTTTCAACAATTGCTGGAGCAAAGTGCAGGCAGAGACAC
This sequence comes from Melanomma pulvis-pyrius CBS 109.77, assembly GCA_010093585.1. NCBI lineage: Eukaryota > Fungi > Ascomycota > Dothideomycetes > Pleosporales > Melanommataceae > Melanomma > Melanomma pulvis-pyrius. Next base: position 53,271 of record MU001958.1, read on the forward strand.
CCACACATAGAAACAACCTACGTATCAGCTGCCAATACCCGCTTCTGCATGCACAACTCCGGATATCCGCTACTCTTGGAGAATCTACACAAGCCCCAGCAGATCGGTGTCTCGCAGCTAGTGAGTCTCCCATGGTTCTTAGAGGGCCTTGCGTTGCATCCTGAGGGGTCGCGATATAATCCATAGGAGGAAAGGCGTGGGTGTGTTATATAGAATGGTATACAGTGTGACATAATCTCATATTGCATGTTTATTCTTACTACGGAGGAGCTGATATTCTTTAAAAAAAAATCCTGGCTACCTCTAGCTTAATTATATTCCCCTAGTGACTAATAGTTGCCTCTAGGATACTTCTTTAAATGAAAATCAGCCACTTTGTAGTGTATATTTGATCAAGACTGGTATATGTCGGAGACCTGGGAGTTCGAAGGCTCAGATCTCGACGACAATTAGACAGACACACTCGGGATGTTAGGCTGCGCACTTTATTTTGTCGAAATCCATCTTTTTCTTTTCTTATTGCAAATTATTTCAAGACTGTTCGAGAAACACTCTCATCTGCGTCTTTCCTAGAACCTTCAAGAAGTATGATATAATCCGAAGCAGACACAAGAGCCCGGTAGTTTCCCTAATTCGGTTTTGAAGTAATAATCTGGCCACCTCTTCTGGGACACTTAAGTAATCTCTGGCAACTACAGCAGTACTTTGCAGGGCTGGCTTAATCGTTTTGCCCATTGACTAAATTTGTCTATAGGATGTTCCTGAAAATATACCAGCTCCTTCGCAGTTTTGATTGGGTATCTAATTCATGAATTAAGTTTCCGAGCACAGCGGGTACGGTAAAACGTTATACCCCATGCATGCACCACGCTGCTGCCTGGAGAAGTCGCCATAGAAAAACGCGTCTCGCAACGTGCCAATGTCATATCGCTCAAACTTGTCGCAACTCACGACAAAAATGGCGGTCAATCGAACCCCCTTCACGCCGTCGCGTCGCTACTTCGATCTCCCAGAAATCTTCGACGCAGGTGTTAAATCTCTAATCCCAGTTATCCCGCTGTTTCAAACCACTCCAGAAGAGCGCGAAACGATCATCGCGAAGCTGGGAAACCCAGTACCAGCTGATGAAAATGTCGCTGCAACAGCTCGAGAGCTCGCTATAGTTCCTTGGTTGAGAAACTACACGCCAGTCGTCGAAGACGTGATATTTGACATCGTGCGGGACCCCTACAATGGTTTCGTCTCCGGAACACCGTTTATTTTCGTTGATGCGCTGGGGATTCTCGATGGCATGTGTGTGGTTTCCCATTACGTGAAGATTATGGAAGATGGGAAGAATCATTTGGATGGGGGATATGACCAAGAATTTGCAAGAGTGAGGTTAGAAGACGCGAGGGGGATATTGGAGAGCGCGACGAAACAGAAGAGCTGGTTCCCGGATACGTTAGAGGAAGGATGCAGAATCCGGAAGCTGGAAAAGGATGAAAAGGAAGAGGAGAAGAGAATGGGGGATGAGAAGTTCATTGAGAAAACCGAGTATCAATGGCCTGAACATCTCCCCGTGGATTTGAAGTTGAAGAAGGATGTGCCGACGGTGATATCGCTCATCCATCTCTCCGAAAACGAGATCGAGCATATGTTAGCAGAGATAAACAATGACGTAGAGAACGATACCGTGAAGATTATCAACTGGCCAACTGATATCGAACCAGGCTCCACGTCCGACATGTGGAACATCTTCGAACGCGTTAAGCCAGACTGGTCCACTCTGGCGCCATATGGAGAAGTCTTTGGTTTCTTCATCGACAGCAAACAGCTTAATGGCCCACAGCGCGAACCCAAAGTCATACTTACATGCCGATTTCGTGTGGAAGAAAGCGAGAAGAGCGGCCCTGATTACCCAGACGCATTCGCAAAGGAAAACACCATGGAGCTTTCCATGCTCGCAACGAGGTCAGTGCATGAAGTCTGGAAGGCGGCGTGGAACCCAACCGGGAACGCGACTTGTTCCGGAGCCAGAGAGAACGACGCAATGCGGAGAGCGATGCAGAGCCCCGTCGCAAGCCCAACACAAGAGGTTATCGCGAATCCACAAGCTCCAGTCGTCCGCAGCGAGCTCCCGATTTTCATCCTCGAGCCCATAACGCCAACCCAGGAGCACGCGCTGCGCGCCTTGTTCGGATGTGAAACTGGTGTCTGGCAGTTTGTCAAAGTCCCAGGTGGACTCGATCGGCTCGTGCGTCTCTTCCAGTCCCCCGAGTACTTGCGTTACAACCAATACCCGCCTTACAACTTCGTCGCGATAGATTCGGTCACGCTCTCTGCTCTTAAGGAGGGCAGTAAACCAAACGTCTTACTTGCTACAAGCGCCACAGTGTGGCATAATCGGGATGATGGGACACAAATAGCAAGAGATTCTGTGGGGTATATCATAGGGCGAGATTTGATGTATGGCTACGATGATTATGAGCTGTGGGAGAACCGGTGTTCTCAGGGTAGGGGATTGATGTCTCTTATTGAGTTTTCTGGCGTAGAAGATGATACGGGGGCGGGTAGGTATTATTGGGGATGTTTTGATGTTGACAACAAGGAACTGCAGTCATTGGTATCTGCAATGGAGTAAGATAATGGAAATAAAATAGCATTGGGCGTTGAGCTAGCAAAACATATGCTACCCTAAACCATTACCCAACTTTGATAAGGATAGACTTCTGGTGATAGCCGCTACTAGATGTCGATGACCTGGATGGGTGAGTCGAGTTTCCCCTCGCTGTTGAAAATCAAAGCTGCATTGACAAGCACAGTCTTCCTCGCGCCTTTGTCCCAGCCACACAGTACCTTGATAAGAACCCAGACCGCAAAGACGATGACAACCAGAAGGTCCCGCCATGCGGCAAACGAGAAAAGCTGATTGAATCCCCCTAGTGACCCTCTTTGGCACGCTCGTTCGTAGGCCATCTGTCCTGCATCCCATCGAAGCACCGTAATGCCTCCGCAATTATGTATATGCCCGAAGACATGCAGCTTCGGGCGGACTCTCCATAGTTCGTTCCGTAGGCCGCCGCTTCCGGTATGAGAGAAGCCCCAACCGATATCGCGATAGTATAATGGTGGCGAATGTGTGATTAGGATCTCTGTGTCGTCACTGACGTTCCTTTCCCAAACCACATCTTTCTGGTGGGATTCGTAGCTAAAAGCAAGATTCCTGTTTCCATCATCCAACATCCATGGTTTTCCCAGCACCAGCAGATCCCTCTTGACGACCTCGCCAGTCGCCTTATCTCGCGTTCGAATGGGTGCTCGGACATGGTCGTCTAGAAGATATTTCAAGTTCTTCCAATCTAGGGTCTTTTGTCTCTGATCCCACGAATGTGGGATACTTCCGTCCAGCCATGTGTCATAGTTTCCTGCAATCACGAATTTGGCGGCAAACCCAGGGGTCCAACTGAGCCAGTTGACCTGATCTTGTAGCTCGGCAACGGTACCAGATCTTGTGAGGTTTCCGGCGTGAATCAGGACATCACCCACAGGGACAGGGGCGACGCGGCTGTGTGTGTCCGATAGGCAGACGACACGGACTGGCGCATTCGGATTTTGGGGGGGAGGAATTTGCTCGAAGCTGTTGAAGAAGTGCCAGAGTAACCGAGTGAGGAGTTTTAAGGGGGAAACACGGAACTCTTGAGCGAACGTTGGTTGTCTAGCGAAGGCCTTCGGTGTTTTCTTCTCTTGGAACCGAAGTGGGCAACAGCGTTGCATAGTGGCGTGGTATCAATGTGATATAGTAGGACTATGGCGAACGAAATATCGGGTTGAGGACGAGTGTGTAAGAGATGACTTAGACATGAAGAACTGAAGATAGCTTGGCTACTGCTATGAATCGCAGCTTCCTCCCTTTTTCTCATCGCCTCGACGGCGCCGGAAGGGACATGGTTGAAGCAGTCACTTTGCAAGCTTGGAGAGTGCCGGCAGTATCCATGTTTAGGGCCTGAACAGCGGCGGGAGTATCGTGGATACTTCCATTGAGCGATAGAAGCATTGGTTGATGGTACGTGGGAGTGTCGAATTCGGCTCACAAAGGAAAACATCGCGTCCATTGTCGAATTTGGAAGTGGAAAGTAAACGCGGTATCACGTGCGCGCACAGACGATTTTCGCCAATGAATCAAGGAATCTTCACGCCGACGGCATCCACAAATATGTTGCCAGCCGGATCTTAACCTCTACTCCCTATAAACGCTCTTCCACACGATGACCAACGATGCCTCGCCGCCGAATCTGACCCAACTTCCTCCCGAAATGCTCGAATTCGCCCTCCTCAAAACAACTGGCGCCCTTGCGCCCCGCCTTGGCCGCTTGACTCTCCCTGGGAGGAAGACGATCCTAACCCCAGGATTCCTGGGAAACACGTCGAGAGGCGCGGTGCCGCATATAAGCCAGGACAATTTCCGGAACGCCAGTATTAATGGCGTCTATGTGGCGCTCGAAGATTGTGCGTGTTCCCGCTCTGAATCCAACCAGATACGACTGACAAGAAGATAGACATAGAAAAGCATCCAGAGACCACCCCGCCTGTATTCCAGATCGACGCTCCCGACTCCCTCCGCCGATTCATCGCGCTCCCCACAGACACCCTCCTCGTCCTCGGCGCCCGTCGACAACCGCCGATACCGAGCCCCGTCGCGAACACGAATTCGGAAATAGGCCTCTTGACTTCGTATGGCTTTAGGTCAATAAGCTCCGAGTACTATGCCGCTGCTGTGCGGAAACTGCAGCCAGACATTGTGGTGGGGTTGGCAGATATACCCTTTGGCCAGGAGACTGTGGGCCTCAAGAGGAAGGACAAGATGAGCGACAGGACCGAGGTGTGGACAAGAGATATCATCGCGAAGAGGAATGGAATCGAGAAGGGAGAGCCACGGTACAGCATCTTCGCGCCAATTCTTCCCATTGACCAGGACTTGCAGTCGTGGTATCTAGAGCACCTGCTCGATGACATGGTGGATGATATTAGTGGAGTTGCTATATATGATGCGTATCTCCTGGACGACCTCCCAGAAGCGCTCTATCACCTGCCGCGCTTGTCACTCCATATACCTGCTGGCCCGCATGAGCTGTTGCGTCAAATCAGCCTGGGAATGGATCTCTTCACGATTCCCTTCATCTCGAATGCCACCGACGCAGGAATCGCCCTCGACTTCAAATTCCCTGCACCACAAAAGCTAGACTCAGCTACATCCAGTTCAAGGCAGTCCTTGGGAGTTGACATGTGGCTGGCGTCTCATGCCGAGTCTGCAACCCCTCTTACAAGCGGATGTACTTGTTACGCCTGCACGAAGCACCACACCGCCTATATCCAGCACCTTCTTTCTGCTAAAGAAATGCTTGGCTGGGTCCTCATTCAACTCCACAACCACACCATTCTAGACTCATTCTTCTCCGGTGTTCGCGCTAGCATTGAAAATGGCACATTTGAACAGGATGTCGCAGCCTTCGAAGCGTTTTACGAGCCTAGCCTCCCTGAGAAGACGGGACAAGGGCCAAGGGTTAGGGGATATCAACATTCAGGGTCGGAGCACAAGCATATGGCGAAGAAGAACCCAAAGGCGTTCCGGAATTTCGAGAAAGAAGGCGTCTTGCAGGCAATGCATGGACAGCAGCCAAATGCGAAGCCGGAGATGAGAGATGTCATAGACGACGAGGCGCTTGTTGGTCTGGTTGGATTGGAGAACGTAGAGCAAGGAGAAGAGGCAGAGAAGCTAAAAATAGAGGACGCAAAGTCTTAGATAATATTACAATTATATATGTTCAGGTCAAGCAAGTTTATATGTGTTCTAGTCAAGCAAGTCTATTGATTACTCTGCTTGGTCTGCTCTCTTACTTGCCAGCGTCAACTGTGGTCAACTACATGCTCCATGCTACGCCCAGCAACCTCAACATCTCGATCCTTCCTTCATACCTCCCTCGCGCTACTACCACATACCTCTCCCAGCAGACGTGCCTTTCTCGGTCCATTCCGCGCCCTTCCACCCGTAACCTTCACCTCCGTTCCCGCCTCCAAGTCCACCACCGTCACCGCCGCCGCCGCCGCCGCTGCTGCCACCCTCGCACTCGTAACAATAGGTATGTCCGCAACCTCCACACTCGAGTTTAACGCGCCGAACGCTAGCGAACAAAGGGATTGTCGAGGGCCAATTGAAATACTTGCATTGATGGCAATGCCAGATGCCGTTCGGAGGGTTCTGTAGCTGCGGAGGCATTTCGAATATCGGGCACGTCGTTGAAACAGCTTTCACGGAGAGAGTAGATATGTGTATGTATATAGTAAGATGTGTTGTAGGTCGTGTAAATAATGAGAAATCGACTTGGCTTATATGAACAGCGTGCGGGCTCGGTGATTCACAGACAGGATTCCATTGACTAGAGTAGACACGTCCCACTGCGAATTCACACCGTTATTTCTATTCTTCGTTCGTCGCCTGCAATTTGTCGGGTTTATTTATCCTCCGCTCGCACTCCTCGCACCAGAAATGCCAGCAATAGTGCCTTGAACACATCGCCGGTTCCACGCTATACTGTTGTGGGTTCTCCATTGCGCAGCAATGGCATTGCCAGCCCGCGCGTCTGACTAGCGAAGGTGTAGCGGAAGTAACGTATGTCAACGTAGTCGAAGAGAAGGTCCGGGAGCCTGAGTTGATGCTGAGAGTTTTGCGGTGGTGGGTTAGGCGCGTTAGCTTGGCCATGGTGAGGGTAGCGATGGAGGAGGAGGGGCTTGTACGATGAGCATACGGTTTATCTGGACGCAAATGTTAGCTGCTGTACACTTGGTGATATCGTGTTTGCCTGTCTGACGCGTATTGACGTCCACACTGACTTCACATGTGCTCGTCGCGATCTGTCTGCCTTGTTCAGGTCCCACGTATGCGATTCACAGCGAGCAATGCGCCTCGAGGCAAAGAGTCGCCTCAGCAAGACTGTTCGACATCCGACTGACGACTTCCGACGAGTCAAAGTGGCGCGGTGGTGGTTAGCCAGGCCTGGCATGCCTCGATCGAGATGGCGATGGTGCCAATGTAGACGAGGTAGCGGACCGCGGGATCCCTTGAAGTTCTCAAGCCTGGCGTAAGAACTGTGGGTGTATATGGAAAGGCGCCGTATTTATGAGCAGAGGCCAAGAGCAATGATACGGCTGCACATTGCACAGATGTACAGCACAGTGCCAGCGGAAGTTGGCCGCGAGAACTACGAGTACGATTGTGAACAAGCACCGTATAAACACCTCATCGGGTCACTGAGACTTCTCACTCATTTACATCGCTGCGGCTCTGCCGAGTCTCTGCTCTGATGTGCCTGCCTGGAAGCATCGTGGACGAGTGGCCTAACCCACGCTGGATTATCGCACCTGTTGAACAGCGCCGTCGCCTGAGAGTTACCGTGATCTGTTCGCACCTCGACTTGAAGTAGAGTGTCAGACCGGCCACCGACGCGACCTTCCTGCATCGCCTGCTCTCGTCGAGAAGCAGTGACATACGAACACACTGGCACAATAGCACACTGACACTGACACACTGGCACACTGACACACTGACACATAGACACATAGACATATATACACATAGACACATAGACATATATACACATAGACACATAGACATATATACACATAGACACACAACATCTCACAGCCCATACCATACACTGCTTTCACATATCTTCTTCTTCAAGGCGCCAGCAAGCTGACACATTAACGAAAAAGCCCATTGAACACAAGCTGCAGGCAGCATGTGATGGACCGCACCACCTCGCGGTCCACGATGACTACACTCCGGACATCTCCTCCGTCTCAGCAAAGGAGCAGATCG
>MU001959.1:0-60967 GCA_010093585.1 Melanomma pulvis-pyrius CBS 109.77
GAGGATCCATAGTAAATAAGGTGGTGTTGAAGGAAATCGCGATAAGATGTTTGTGACGCGTGTTGGCGCAAGTGCGGCAAAACCCTATGTGCGGCACATCCATATAGCCGAGCTTATAGCATTCTGAAATTGAAGGCTATAGACTATCAATTCGACGTTTTAACCCAAAAGTGATATGCCCCAGACAAGGCTGGCTGCGCCACAAATGACATGGCTCGCCTAACGTTCTGAACGCCACACAATTGCCACCCCGCATCACAACCGACGATCACTGCTATGTCTAGCGTGAAAGGGGCAAAGTTGCACTTTGCATCTATTAAAATAGCCGTTCAGGATGCCTAGTTTGCACTTCATGTAATCCTTGGACGCCAGTGGGATTCATGTGGGGTGCTTGGGTTCCTCTCTGCCAGTAAGACAATTCACTGGTATATGCTGTGCAATCCTTTACCTCACTTACTGTGGAGAGTTTCGACGGGTGATTTCCTTATCAGGAATCTTGGAAGGGTTCTAGGCAGCAGTCGCGTGGTGTGCATTTTCCCGGACTCAAAAGCCCCCCATAGACTTCGTGATCCGTCCGATTCAACCCATTCGTCTTTCCTTGCAACATAATCTCAAAGTTCCAAACACCTCATCATGACCTCTATATTCTCCAACGCCCTCGAAAGAGCAGGGAACGATGGCGTTGTTGCTCCAGGCTCTAGAGCAACGATCCACCATGTGTACATGAACCCGACCACGAAGAAATGGGCAACACAGTACCCAGAGGAGCTGGGTGCCCCAATCGAGGATGCTGAGTCCGCACAGCACGCAGTCATCGCACGATATAAATCATCGTTGAAGCCCGACAAACATATCGATCTTCACTCTATCGTCGTGCAGAGCGAGCCATTGAGAAAGATCCTCACCAGGGTTCTAGATGGATATCCAGGCATAACTCTTGAGTTGGATCGCTTGGAATTTGAAGCTCCGTTTGCGTGTTTCGTGCACCGATGGGCAAAGATTGAGGCTTTGCGCCAAGAGTTTGTCGAGCGGGAGGAGAGTGAGGAGAGCGAAATTGCCCTTGCTCATCTGAAATTGTTGTACAAGATTCTGCAAGAGGAGCTTGGCTCTGTTCTCCACAAGACGCAGGATCTCATTAAGCACGGCGTCATCAGCTACGATCTTATCTGGACGATTTTCGAGCCAGGATCTCTCATCTACACAAAAAAAGCAGGCCACGACCGTGTCTACAAGTTAAAAACAGCCGATTTTGGTAGCGGTAATCAGCGTGGAAAGTACGGACTTCAAGTGGAACATGTTGATTTTGACGGTGAGAAGTTCGGTATGGCGACAGGAACCCTCGTTCTAACTAGGTTCCCTGGCACGAAGAAGATCACTAAGCTAGAATCATATCCTCTGCGATACTACAAAGATCTGCCAGAGCTCAAGCAGAGGCTCATCCAGCGAGGTCGCAAATTCGAGGCCTTTAGGAGCTTTCACTTTGTGGCCTATGAGGGCGTGGCCACTGCACCCGAGAAGAAGAAAGTCTACGCCAAGTACACGATCAACGACCGGGTCATCATCGATGCTGCTTCCTTTGCTCGATACAAAACTAAGGTCGATCTCCAAGATTTCGATATCACGGTTGACGCGGACGATAGCGCTTCTCTCGAATCAGACGAGGAGGAGAGTGAGGAGGACTGCGTTATTCTTGACACCCTCGCCGCAAAGGCCCCGATACGCGAGGCTGGCAAGATGCCAGTCATTCGCGAGGGCTCTAAGTCCTCCCTGACAGAGGAGCAACTCATTCTTGCCATATCGATCGTCCGCGGCTACTCGCCCAAAGATAAGCAATGGCTTCGGTTCGACATTGACAATGTGAAGGACATCGTCTGGGACGAGGCTGCGTTCAAGTCCCTCGTTGCACCACAGGAACAGAAGGATCTCATTCTTGCCTTTGCGGAATCACAGGCTAAGAACCGGGGACACTTTGATGACTTTATTCAAGGCAAAGGCAAGGGAATCATCATGCTGCTGTGTGGTCCGCCCGGTGTTGGAAAGACTCTGACTGCCGAGAGCGTGGCTGAGGCTATGACCGTTCCCCTAATTTCGATTGGCGCGACGGACTTGGGCTCGAAGCCTCTGGAGCTCGAGAAATCGCTGAATAATATTCTAGAGATGTGCTCAAAGTGGAATGCAGGTAAGCGTTCCTATTACAGAGTGATTTGCAAGACCAAGCTAACCTCAAAACTAGTGCTTTTGCTGGATGAAGCCGATGTCTACCTCGAAGCCCGCAGCACCACCGATCTCGACCGTAACAAACTCATCTCCATCTTCCTCCGCCAACTAGAATATTTCCAGGGCATCATGTTCCTGACTACGAACCGGGTCGACAACATGGACGCCGCTTTCGAGTCTCGCATCCACCTCACCCTGAATTACAACGAGCTTGACAAAGCCTCCCGTCGCCAGGTCTGGTCCACATTCTTGGATCGCTGCTATGAGATGCGCGATTCCAGTGTTGGGAAATTCACAGACGCAGAGGTGGATCGCCTGGCTAAAGTACAGTTGAATGGACGGCAGATTAAGAACGTACTGAAGACGGCGCAGTTATTGGCTAGTAAGTATGATGAATGTCTTGGGATTGGGCATTTGGAAACCGTGTTGAAATTGAGGAAGGCGAATGAGAAGAGAGGGTAGCGCTCTTTGAGGATTTCTGGCATAGAGTGTAAGGACGCCTAGAAGAGATACTGCGCCGTAGAAAGGTTCAACGCGGACTTTACGTTTCCTATATTTAAGGGTATTACAATTGGAAAGCCTAATATTCTACGAGGCGTAGCGGATAGTATGAAATTATGATAATTTTCCGCGAATGGAAATGCTTATATGAACAAGTTCTCAAGGGCTATCTGATCTATAGGAGTCTATATTGTGATGAAGGTGTTGACATCTCGAAGGCATGTCTAATATTTACATACAAAAAGGGTATAAAACGTATTATGACGCTAATGCTTTTAGAAGACCCACGCCACATTTGCGCCGCAATCACTTGGAACCCTGCATTGAGGCGGCCAGCTTCGCAGCCTCCTGTCCAAACCTCGTCTTGCTCCGAATAATGTGGCCGTACTTGTAGAAAGCGATCAAGCACGGCACAAAGACCAACGCCAAAAATCCAGGTATGCTAGAAGCCCAATGTATGCCCAGGGATGCATACATTTTAGCGGTGAACAAAGGAAAGACGGCACCGGCGATAGATCGGAGGACGGTACTCGCAGCGAGCGCAGAGGCAGCGTAGCCGAGGTATGCGTCAACGATGTAGTTGGTCAAGCTCATGTAGAGGAGCACCATGCCGAAGCCGAAGAGTGTGCCTGCGCTGACAGAGACGAGCCAGAATATGGAAGGATCATTAGACCAAGCAAACCAGAAGAGGCCGATTGGAAGGGCTGCGGCTCCGAGAATTGCGGGGGGAAGGCGAGCTTCTGGAGGTGCACATCCGTTGTTCTTCTCGACGACTTTTGCGTATCGCTTTTGGTCCACGAGTGCGACATAGAGAAGTGACAAGATGATTCCCACGCAAATGGCTAGGAACGGAAGACTAGCGATGCCTTGAGGCCATCCGCGTGTTTTCTGGAAGACGACAGGGTAGGCGGCGAACAAAAGAAAGAGGGTGCCGTGGACGACAGAAAGAAAGAGACTGAGAAGTGTGACAATGGGCTCGTAAATGAGAATGATCCAGGGTCGAAGCGTACTGATGCGGAGCTGCTGTCCGATAGTTTTCGCTTCCCCGATGCCCTCCACAGCATGTGCTTTATTAAGAATCTCGGTAAGCCTCTTCGCGCGTCGTTGGAGGAGAACCGGTGCGTATGTCTCTGGGAACGTGAAACTAAGAATGATCCAAGCAGGGAGTGAAGCAGCTGTGATAAGTAAGGATATCGCACGCCAGCCATATGCGGCATCGAGAAACCCGCAGATGATGGGTCCGAGGTTCTGACCCATGAGTCCGGCGAGTGTGTAGATACTGAGAACCATGCCGCGTTGTTGAGCATCGAACATGTCCGCAACAACAGCTGGTGCGACAGCCTGTGTGAAAGATCCGGCTACACCACCGAGGAACCGAAGGATGAGGACCGTTGTCATAGAAGACGAAAAGTATGTGCCACCGCTTAGTCCAACAAATGCGCCAAAGGTGAGGATATACAGCTCTCGACGTCCATAAAGCTCGCTTAGAGGAGACAAGATAAGAGCTCCGACGGCAAAGCCCAGGACAAAGGTGGATGTGGTAAGGAGGGCAATGACCTGGTTCACGTGGAATTCCGATTTCAGATCCTCGGTACCTAGTCAAGATTAGCCATGTTCAGTCCGTGTATTTGAAGTGCCCACCCTGCGAGAATCCAGATGAAGCAATGGACACCATGAAGATGGCGAAAGCTAGGATCATCGCATTTGTCCACTTCTTCGAGGCACTGAAATTCATCGGATTGCCAGGGTCGTCGCGGATCCAGTGGACCAGGTACGGATCAGCCTGAGTGCCGCTGCCATCGAATTGATATTCTAGAATAGGTTCCGCCAACAGTCCCTTATCGGCTTGTGCTAGTTGATGTTTCTTCAATGTAGGCCGCCTCTTTGGTTTTTCAAACTCCCCCGACGTATGCGGGACAAATGATGGCCTCCGCTCAACATCGAATTCTCCTTTCCAGATTTGTTGCTGTGATTCAGATTGATGTAGAGGAGAGATCCAGGTACTTCGCTTAGTAGGTCGATTTCCTGGCCATTGAGGTGTCGTTGCTTTGGGGAGCAGGGTATCGCCAACCATGAAACTCATTCGGGAGGCACGAACTTCGTTGTCGAAGGCTCCGGTCCATCGCTTCTGTGACTGAGGGAACCCAGGTAGCTCAAAGCCCGAAATACTGACTTCGCCTTCCATATCATCTTGACTAGGCCACATGGTGTGGCGATTAGGGTTCCAGCGCGACATCCTTGGGTTTTGTGGGTGGAGGTTCGAAGACATCTGAACGAAAAGAGAAAGAGATAACCGCGACCAGCACAGTAAATCTGGTACGCCGGTACCCGAAGAAAAGAAGGGAGTAACGCAAGATGAGTGGATGAAGATCAATAGAAGGGGATCATCAATGGAAAAAGATCATCAATGGAAGAAGATCAATGCAAGAAACGAAACAGCGCCGAAAGAAAACAGTACTAAAGGATTGACGCCAAGGAGGAAGCCATGACTGAGGCAACCTTAGTTCTCTATATAGGGGAAGATTACATCGAACTTAGCTGTGCCTGGATGCGCCGCATAACAGGGTCCACACTGGTCCCGCAATAGCGTTATGTATACAAGTGGCGCGTACAACACCAATGTCCGCGATACATGAGGAGAGTGGAGTACACGTGATCATTGCGCCACGTCACGGCGCGAAGTCCTCGGTGGGGCTGTATCTCCTATTCGCGCAAATGAAAGGTTTTGAAGGGAACTTTCCTCTCCAGAACGCTCCCGTTCCTGTGAACTAGGTTCTTGCATGAGATCATATTTTCCTTCAACTCATTGAGATAAAGTTAAATCCAACCGAAAGCACAACGGCGCTGTAAAAGCACGATACAGTTGCCTCACTGCACTCCGCAATTGGATAAATGTCCGGAGTTGATGAATTCTGGCCGCGACACACAATTGCACGCGCTTATGCGGTCGGAAACAGCCTCCCAATCGCTACGTGGCCAACAGCCGAGGCGGTATAAAAGAAGCTCATAACATCGGAGGATAAAACAAACTGGGTCTGGGCAAGCTTCGTGTAGTTATGCGTTTCGCGAAATTTGGGGCCTGGGGGTTTGATGCAGAGAGTGACGCGTGTGAATCTAAACAAAACAAGCACTAGCCACAATAGCGTCGACTTGACTGCAGAGCCGCAGCTGTTTCGGGCGTCGGAGTGATCTGTGCAATGTGGATAAGCTCGGATAAGCCTTTTAAAAGCAGACCGTTTCCCGATCGGAAGTTTCAGGTCGGCTCGCGCGATAGGGCTGTACAGGCTGTCAAGCTCCCGCGCATAAAATTCCATGTTCCCAGTGCTTGGGTACGTACGTGGGAGTTGTTCGTCTACGGCGTACGTCATTCGATCGACACTGAAATCTAATCTACAACGTTCTTCGGTCGTATGTCCACATTCACAGCCTCTTTCCCGCTCAATCCTCATTGTTACAACACTTCCCCTTCTAAAAAATTATTCCTTTCCTTTCATCAGAGCATCTGATCTACGCAACGTGCACTGGAATTGGCGTGCTTTTCCGTAAATTTTCCGTTGGATTCATTCCTCCATCAAGTTAGTGCGTGGCTGCGCTAGCTTAGCTTCCGACTATCTAAATTTCAGAGCAAGAAAAGGGATAGACATGAACAATCTCTCCTAATATCATTGAAATCGATTCTGCTGAGACTCATGAAGAAAGAACAGGCTCTACTGGCCACGATGTTTCGACATCATCTCCTTCGGGGCCAATTCAAAACATTCATGCCCGGCGATGGGAGCACTGAATTCGCGATCGAATCAACGCCAGACTACAGAGTACCCCCACGCGATTTCGAAACTACTGGAAATTAGAGACACGCACAGGTCACCTCCACGGCAAAAATTCGGATAAGAAATCAGTGCGGCTGGCATAATTGACTCCCATGAGCATAAAATGAGAATCCTGTCGGGGCTGCACATTCCTCTACCAAAATATACCTCGTGCGTTCCTTTCATTTCGAAACCTATTGGCACAGCTGGTGTCAGAGTATTTTGAGAAGCGAATGTAATTTTTGATCATTCTGTTCAAAGACCAGAGCTCGCTACCATCCTCTAACTAACCAGTACTCGGAAGACTTTGACAATAGATTCACGGCCTTCGTTACTGTCTATCTACGGTTGGATAGGTCAAGTGTTGGAGAGGATATGAGCAAGAAATTTCATCACATAGTGGTATCATAAGTTACGGAATTCGATTCTCGTGGCATGTTTCGATATGTATTCATGTTAGAGAACGAATTTTGTTCCAGTCTTCAGTGGTACCTTCCGTGGCGTGAATTAAGTTATCCTACCGATAGCACCTAATGATGAGACATGGGAAACATGGCTCCTTCTCACAGAGAGAAATGAGGTAGAGAATGGCGCATGATCCGTGTGGATGTAAATGTAGATGATAGTGCTCACTGATACAGTAGACTCTGGTCTGAACATGATAGTTCTAGAGAATCTTTGGATCTGTGGTGGGGAAAAATGTAGCTATGTCATTAAACAAATCCTCGGGACATATCCAAACCTCGATCTGGGATATATAGTAGAAAGGGAGCTCTGTACTAAGCTTAGGACACGTCTCCCCGAGCGCGAGGAGCTAGCCGCCTCGTTGTAAATTTAGCATTGTGAGGGTAGAGAAGATCGGCGGGCTTCAGCTCCTCCATTAAAGAACGGACGAGAATCCTCCTTTCCTCCCTTCCTTCATTATGTGACATAACTTTCATCATTTTTCGCACTACGAACTAAGTGTTGTAGAAAAACCTGTACTTAGATCCACCGGGCCCCATCTTTGGCTCCCGATCTTTCAGTGAAGCTTTTGTCGGAGATCCTGAAGTCTTACAGTTTTTGGACACGTGGTTGAAGAAGTTTCCTATTGTGGATATAGCTTTAAAGGCGGTTTTGTGGTGCTCTGGCCTACGAACCAAAGTAGTGGGCGTTGAGATGGATAGAAAGTAGACTACTACCGAATTGGTGGGGGATAGTGGTTGAAGAATTTGTTTCATTTACACTTGAGGATCTCTTCGCGAATCGATTCGCAGAGACCAAGCATTATGCAAAGACACGAATGAAGTCATCGTACATAATGGAAACTAGTGTATTATGCCTCCCCACATGGAGAACATCTTCCACTGAGCGCAAGTGATTTTGGACGAATAGCACTTTCCCATTGTCACCTCTACACGCGAACCACTTCAGCGGTGGAAAGCTCTTGAAGATATAGGGCTTGATAGACACTTGGACTGGAACGCTAAAGTGAGTCAATTAATGTCAAGAAAACCAATGAAACATCATCATAGACTACCATCTCCACTGGGAAGACGGTTTGTTACGATTCTCTTGCTCTTGATCGAGATATGTATGGAAGCATCCGATTCCACCTACATTATCGCTAGCGACCGCTTTGGTTGCGATGAAGACACATCAGAGAATCTAGACATGATCTTATTGAACAACAAGTCGATTGGCTAGTATCAGGTTTTGGAAGCCGTCTTACCGAGCCTTATCTAAAGGCGACTTAAATAGAGTAACAATTTCACGCTACCTATGTGTGTATCCAAATCTAAGAATAGGGCGAAATTTCCGAACAAGAAATTATTACTAACACTCTTCACTTGGGTGGTAGCGGGCGTGTGCAGAATAGTTGGTGTTAGCTTTCTGGGTTTCTAGTGTTATATTGAAGCACCTGGCTAGAATAATGATAAATACCATTCTATGAGTAAAACGAAAATATCTTTATACTCACAGCAATCACATTGATTTACTGTATTCATGTGCCATTGGGGCAATCATGACAGAATGTGTGTCTAAGTGGCCTTTTTCCAACTCTTATAAGCTACCAACTTCAAATTTCATGACGAATGAAATTTTTTGGCGCCAAATTCAATGGCTTAAAATAATAAAGCTAGAGTATCCTTGCAGAATGATGGACTCTTCCTCCAAGTTCGTGTAATTAATGAAGAATCGAAAGCATACTCCTCAACGATTCGTAATAAATACGCTAACCCTAAACAGGAACCTTAAGCTCATCTGAAACATCTTCCCTCAAGACTTCAAACCCCAGAAGGTTTCACGAGACACTATATAGCGTATTAAGGATCAACTTGCCTCTCCCTTTATCCTGAGTGGCACGAAATCTCGCATCCCCTTCTCGTCCCCGGATTTCATGACACACTAACATCGCCCGCACCAAATCTAGTCGAGTGATGGGTTCCAGAATATCTAAACCGCCCAGAAGCTAGCTAGAAGAGACATAGATCAAAGCTTAGTGTAATTACATCGCCCTAGCGTCGGAAGCCTCAGTATGATCATCACCACACCATTTCGCGAGTATGATCACCAAGTAGTATGGCGGTACAGCATAGACGCCGAGCGGAAAAGGTAGTATTTAGATAGGCACTACCTCTCCAGATATTCCTCATCTCATTCTATCTTTCTCTTCATTTGGCCGGTCCATTCATTTTCTAACATTCTTCCATTCGCTTCAGCTTTTTTTATTTACGGTCGTTTCTTTTCATCTTGAAAATTTAGCCAACCGCTGTCAATATGAAGTCATTTGCCATCGTTTTTGCTTCGTTTGCTCTGTACGCCTCGGTTTCGGCCGCACCTCGCAGACACAGATCTAGACCTGCTCCCGCTGCTGTTGCTACTGCAGTGAGTTTCCTTGACGCATTCTCTCGGGATAATAGCCCTAATGTGTAATAGGTACCAGTAGCTACACCTGCAACCGGCAATGCCGCTACAGGTGGCGCGACCGGAGCGACGGGCGCCACAGCGGGTGGAAATGGAGCGGTCACTCGGGGAGCATCAACATTGGTTCTCTTCGAAGTTGGTGGTATTCCAGGCAACGAATGTCTCACGTTCCGGAATAACGGTATATGAGCCGAGGCTTCGAGTTTGTGAAACATACTAATTTACCTTAGGCGAAATGGTCGATGCAGCATGCGTGAACACTGCCGCAGACCGCCAAGTCACACCCTCTACTCTCAATGGAGCCGACGTCCTTCTCGTCCAGCGCAGCTTCACGGCCGGCTTTCGCCCAGATCTTGTTGGCGTCGAAGCCTGTGTTGGGTTCAATGGCACCACCTTCCTTGCCCAGGACTGCGCCGGAGCGAACTTTGCACCTGTTAGCATTGTGAACAATCAGTTGGTATCTGGAGCTGCTTGCCAGAGCGGACATGATGGTGCCGCCCAACTTACGGTCGATCCAACAGGCGCGAACTGTGTAGATGTTACCCAGACTACCGTCACTCCAACCGCCCCTTAGGAATACTACTATCATGCGAAAAGCGAGTTCTATTGTACCTATTTCAGGAGCGGGAGAGTATGTGGCGGGCGTCAGACCACCATGTCTTCTAACCTCGGAGCACGTCAGCTATGTATATATGGGACAAGTTTAGATAATCAGATCATATGCACATCGATACCTGTGTCTCATGCAGCAGTTTGTCATGTGTTGGAAATATACTGATAAAAAGTCCCTGTCTAGAGGTTCATATTTCTAGCAGAGGATACTTAGCCATCGTCTAATACTTATTCACAGACTATTAGATACGAGAGCCAAAAAAAAAAAAAAGAAAGAACAAAAAGAACAAAAAGCTGCCAAGGCGTGGTGTGACATATTCCAACCTAAGGCAACCTCGCGCTCGTGTAAAACACACCAGAACCCCCTCTAACGTAAATAGCCCTTTATATAGTAAGGAACGAAAGGATATGATTGTGTTGAAGAATAAGCTAGCAGTGCTTGTCTTCCGTGTTTGTAGAGAAACATATGCATTGACCTTTGCGATAAGACCTTCACTACGTGTTTCTACCATACGCCACCCACATACCGGTCTACGGACTTATTGCCAAGGAAAGAGAAAGGAAAAAAAAGACAAAAAAAGGCGCGCCGGTCTGCTGCCCAGGTGTAGGGAGACATACTCGAACCCACACCCCCTCTGACTTTCAGCCCAATGTCAGAAGCCCACCCGATTAACCAACGCGCTATCTTGTTATTATATTAGTTTAAAGAGAAAGTTTAATATATATACAGTAATAGGGTAGAGGCAAATTATTATAGAGTGCAAGAGAGCCAGACAAGAGTAAAGAGGTCTGTGCGCGAAATAGATATAGCGTCTGCTTTCACCTTTTTAAAGCGTCTTGTAATATTTAAACTACGTATTAGTTTGTTTACTTTTAATTCTCTGCGCATACCAAGACTTCAGTGACTAAGAACCCGAGTGCCGCGCTATTATTTATCAGCCTTAAGAAATCTTAAGGTGAGAGAACAATTTACATTCAAACTAGTCTATATTTTGATCCCATAGCTTAGACTTTATCATTTCCCTAGATGCTGTGTCTAGCAAAAGGAGTAATGTCCTAATGGGCACAAACTATCTCCACTACGCTTCGCCTAAATCGTAGAGGGTTCTCTGACAACTCACTCTAGCATATTTGCATTTAGGAAGTCAATAGTCTTCTTCCCTTCCGTAGAATAATTGGCCAAGTACCTGTCCCCATAATCGCCCACAAAATTCTGATAAGTAGTATCAGGCTTCGATGCACACAGTCCAATCATTACCCCATTAAAGAAGTCCCTCAATCCTTTCCTAGGGAACACAGCCGCAATCCCATCCCACTCCTCTTGCTTGACTGCCACTCTCTCTCCACCATAGGTTTCGATCGCGACCTCCGGCCCAACCAACTCGGCTACAATCCCCACACTTGTGAGCCACACCTCGCGCTCCTTGTACAGGTTGATATCGCGCGTAGTATGCAGGGCAATAGCATCCCAGACAAGTTGAATGCGCCGCTCGCTCCAGTTGCCTTTTCCCTCACGCTTCAAGAATTCTCTGGCAACATCTGCGCCATTCACCTCAAAGCGTGTAGTTGGAGAGATGAGCGCAGAGTTGTTCGACCAGCCGAGGTCGTGCAGGATTGCTGATACAGCAAGAACTTCGGTGTCGACTCCATCTTGAACAGACGTTGGTAGGTGAGAAAGAGAAGCCTGAGCAGTGAGCCAGGAACGGAGGACGTGGTTGTATGTGTGGTCGTTCATATTGGCGCGGGCAAACTTCAAGGCTTTCTTGATGGTTGGTGTTGATGGAAGCTTTATATTTGCGATGATTTGGGTAGCATCCATTTGGACATTGGGACGGGCGACATGGGTTGTTGCAGGTAGAGCGAATATGACCGCAAAGAGAAAAGATGATAGTAGTAACATAGTGGGTGTTGTTCTCATGAAAGCAGTCGGGAATTTAAGAGCAATTGAAGATGGATTGAAGAAATATTTGCGAGGCAGAGAACGGCCATTTATATCCGTTTGCTTACAATTGCGGATTTTTCTTGTACGGGAGACAATGTCACATTATCCTTCCTCGCCAATTGTGGTGAGATCTTAACCGACAGGTAAGCATTATTATCCCCAAGTTTTGGGTCATACTCTTGCACTCAGTGTCTTTCGCGTCTCAATACTCGGCCTCGGAACCTTTCCCGTCGGAAATCTGACAATTAGCCAAGAGGGGAATTAATAATATGACTGTAGGTCAGCATTAGCCCATCATCTTGACTGAGCAACTTTGCGCATGTTCTGGTCGAGGATTGAGGGCCGATGCCGGCCGCGGAAGCAATATTCATAATCAGCCATAACTTAGATTTGTAAGTATCTGGGATCTGAAGGCGTTCGTTCACATTCCATTCTAGTTGGCGTCATGAACATCGAAGAAGTAATATTCCTCTCGGTGCATGATAGTCATCTTTTGAATGGTACAATGTACATTAGACGTTGAACGACCGCAAGTTTCAATGAGCGCTAACATCTTGTCGTGAAGACTCTTCTTTCTTGTGTTAATGGAAACGTTAAACGACGTTAGTCAAATATAATCGGATAGGAAATAATTTATAGAGTATAGAGTATAGCGCTAGGATAGAAGAGGGCCGCAAACATTCAACACATATATGCAAGTATAATACCATTCAGTGTAAATTAATCTTTCCGAGATTCTATCACTTCTTGTAGAATCTCAATGCCCGCTTATTTATTCAAGAGTAGTATTGACATATCTTTTAGCAGTTCTGCCTATTGGGGTCCGCAGAACACAAGGCTGAGGTATCCGAAGTGTCCTACGTAAATAACTCAACTCAGTATGATCATTCCAACTTCAAGCTCTCTAATACGAGTCTAGCGCTACATGATAGCCATGACAGGGATAATCCAACATTTTCATCGTTCGAAATAAGTTTCAGTTGTATCCGAAGTCTTCTTGACGAGTTTTTTTGCCAGCCCGCACGACTCACTCTGCCAAAACAAGACTGCCGTCATCTGAGGCCACTTTACCATTCCCGTAGGACCTGTCTTATCTACGCATGTGGTTACTTTTAGTATTGTAACCCCGTATATACTGTAAGCATTGCACGCCTTAGTCCTTCTAGTAATCAGTCGGGAATTGGCTCATACTTGCGAAACAGTCAACATCCATATCGTAGTCATAGTGCCGGCATTAAGTCACAATGTCGAACGATCCAAATGATGTCCATCATTAAGTTGCATTGTGGCCTGGACGCCAAATTTCTAAGATCAATTTAGTGCCGCCAACGCGACACTTGTCGTTGGTGAAAATACTTAGGTGCTTAGAATATTCATGGCCCATGTAAGCATCAATGTAAAGATGGACCATGACCAATTAGTTCTTCACTAACATTGTACATGGACGGAAAACCCTGAAATCCTTGGGGAGGGAAGATGGAGTTGGATTTGTTTCTCGACCGGGTTGGCTTAGGCGACTTGCGCTATTTCGATGTAAAGATCGCTGCGTCTCTTTGGAGAAGTAGAAGGATCTTGAACATTGTTGCAAAAAAGCTTAGGTGATGGCATAGGGATGGTGTCTTTGGCATCTGAAGCATGTGAAATCTTTCGATTTCTATATACCAGAATATGCAACACAGGCTTGATGGCACTATGAAAGACTCCACAGATTCTTCTTGCCGTAATAGAAATAAATATTGATACCTCCACCCAGAACTTGCTTTGGGGCACTCGAATGAGTTTTGTCTCCATCAATTTATCTTTCGCGAACTACATTTTCCGATATCATTAATAAACCTTAATATGTTAGCTACAGAGCAACTCGAAGCTGTCAATTCGTAAATACACACACTGTTCTAGCAGATACAGTAGTATAATGAAGAGCTGCATACATCCTTTTGGCTCCTCGCTAGATTTGGATCCACCTCCAAGATCACTCTGTTTTATATCCTGAAACGCCTCCCCCGTTTAGCCCGCAGCATCAA
Source organism: Melanomma pulvis-pyrius CBS 109.77 (assembly GCA_010093585.1). Taxonomy (NCBI): domain Eukaryota; kingdom Fungi; phylum Ascomycota; class Dothideomycetes; order Pleosporales; family Melanommataceae; genus Melanomma; species Melanomma pulvis-pyrius. The sequence goes on from MU001959.1 coordinate 14,013, forward strand.
GTACTGGGTTTCCCGCAAAAGCAAATCCTGCATGGTTCGATGCCACTATTTCAAGACGCTAAGATCATCACTGTCCACCCTACGGCAATATCTCGACGTCTTCTTGGGAAAGATGATAACTGACAACTGCTCACTAATCAAGAATGAAAAGAGGAAGTGGCAAGGCCCGTCATGGCACTACAAAGTACCGCACAGTATCGAAGGAAAAGAAACGAGAGAAGCAACACATAATCCGCTCTGCTTATTTCACATCTAATAACTCAGTTAATAAGAAGGAAATCTCGTAGGTCTACACATGCTTAGCGACATCGTATAAAGGGCTAGAATAGGGAGTAACCTAGTGAGTAACCTAGGGAGTAATCTAAGGTGTTGAGCGCAGGATCGATGTAGCGAGATGCAGACGAGACTCTGGGGTGGATTGCAAGTGTCAGTTGTCCTTTGTCGCAAGAAGTCGCTGCCCCAACCACATGGGCGTCATGCCTATTCATACCCTTCATGCACCAGATGACTAGTCCAATCTTACTGGGGTTACCACGCTGTGTGGGCATAGACCGCCTGTCCCATACAAATGCGATGCGACTGTGTCAAGGTCCCCAAAGCGGGCCGTTGGGTAGCGTCGAACCATTCGGCTGGTATTCCGAGATATGGTCGTGCCGATTGAAAAACAATCGTTGTTCCGGATGCATCATCTTTTGCGGAAGTGGGTGTTGGGCGACCGGGCAAGGCTGGGGTGTGACTGCTTTGTAAATTAAATTAACGAGAAAGTAAAGAAACACCTCATACACATCTGGTTGGGTTCCTGAGAGCTCCCACGCCTCTGCGGACCTGCGCCTCTGCCAAGTCTCTAAGCTATGCCTACTCCTCGTTCTGCATCATAGGTTTGCAGAGCTATGGTTGATGCCGTTGCTGGTCGCCGAGATGTTCCATTCTAGTGAAGATTAGCGACCGACACCCTTCCGCGCTTGTTATCTTGACTTTATTTGTTGGTGTTGGGCCCATTTCAAATCATTGATGTTGGTTTCGAGCAAAAGAAGATACGATTTGACAATAGGCTGCGGAATTCCGCAGGGAGAACGACCGTGAAGGCGCCGTGGCGTCGACTTCTGGACGATGGGCTTCCGCAAGAGGAATGACCTCGGGAAGGATGAAGCACGCTTGGAACACGTCGACGCGTTGTCGCGCGTAATCATGTGCATCGGCCGAGGTTAAACTCAAGGCTAGTACTAACCCGGAATCGCGCAGCCTTTGCACCGCCTCATCTCTCCACATCCAACTCTTCATCTCTCCCATTTCACATATCCCGCCCTTTTACGAGTCCATTGGGGTAGCAATCCTTCGAAATATGAGTCACTCGTCTTCAGCGCCATGGCAGGGTTCATCTGTTCCTCTGTCGCCCAGAATTGGACAACATATAATGCTGTGGCCTCGGTACCTTTGATGAGCAAAACAAGCAACAGTCTCAGAAACTCTCCTCCTATGACTTCAGCAGCCTCTTCTTAGCTGAATTCACCCCATAATCACAATCTCAATCACACAATCTCAATCACAATCTCAATCACAATCACAAACCCAGGCCCAGACACCACTAGCCCCAACCTTCAAACTGAGATGTCTTCCTCCTTCGACGAAACCTTTAAGCAAGCTGTCAGTCCGGGACCTGAACGGCTTTTAGCAGGTGTGGCTCTTGCTGCTACAGGATCTGGCGTAAATGGTAAAACTCACCTTCTTATTTTCTTTTATTCCTGACTTCGCTTTCTTGAAACCCCGCTACGCGAATCCGGGAGAAACAATCATGAGAACCGAGACAATGACCCGTCAGCATGTGTGGAATGACAGACTCGATTTGTGGACACCGAGTAGTAGGCTCAGAGAATTACAAAGTTTCTATTACGCTGCGTAGCGCGTCCCTCGTAAAGCTATGAATCTTACAGATGTCGAAACGCACAAAGGGTCTCAAACTGTCGCGCTAACACTGGACAGATGTCGACTATCTCAATGCATTTGGCACGATGAAACTTGACCCGGCTTCCCCTTCGGTATCGCCTACTACAGTAATGTGGTTAGCGTCTTGCACCAAGCTCGCGACGACCGTTGCAGCTCTACAATGTGTTGAACGTGGCCTCTTCGATCTCCATTCCACCAGCGACGTCGAGCGGCTTCTTCCAGAGTGGAGTAACCCCCAGGTTTTGACCGGGCTCGAAGATGGCCGAGAGCAGCTGCAGCCCGCGAAAGAGAAGATGACTCTGGTTCACCTCTTGACTCACACGAGCGGCATGACGTACGATTTCTTTCCTCCTCTGATGCAATGGCGGACATCGCGTGGTGAAGGAGTTCTTTGCATGCGCGGCCCTATCACCGAAGTCTTCCAGCACCCACTAGTCTGCGAGCCTGGCACTGGTTTTGCATATGGCTCTGGTCTCGACTTGGTTGGCCTGATGATTGCAAGAGCGACGTCAACTACCTTGGAAGACTACATGCGAGAACATATCTTTTCGGTGCTTGACATGAACGACACGTCATTTCGGCCGCTGAACATTAACAATATCGCGGAGAGGCTTATGCCGATGTGCACACGTCTTTCTCCCGACGCACCTTTGGTGGACGGAGACTATCCAGAAAATCCGCTGCCGGTGCCAATGGAGCCAAAGGACGACTTCGGCGGGGCTGGGCTATTCGGTACAGCAGTCGATTTCCTCAAGCTGCTGAAATCTCTCTTGCGAGACGACGGAAAGCTACTAAAATCAGAGACCATCGACTTGATGTTCAAACCTGCCCTATCCAAGCCATCCGCTGCTGCCTTGAATGTCACTCTCTCGATCGATCAGCTTGCGGCGATATGCATTCCCGGCCAGCCGTTGGTGGGAACTCCAGGCTGTGGCGAGTGGTCGTACGGGCTGGGAGGCATTCTCGGGCTAACTGATCAAGAGAACGGACTCAAGGCACCGTGGATGCAATGGGGTGGTGCTCCAAATCTGAAATGGTGGATTGATAGAAAGGGTGGTAGCTGTGGCATCTACGCCACGCAGTTATCGCCCGCAGGAGAGAGGAAGCAACAGGGGCTTTTAACATTGTTTCAGCAAGAGATGGCTCGAAAGTTTGAGCAGAAGGGTGAATAAAATGTGTCGCTGTATGCAATAGGATATTGTAGAGTAAAGTCGATCGTTTGGGGTTTGGGAATTTCCCGTCTACTTTGCCCTGTACATGTATTTTGCATGCCTGATGGGGTCGCGAAAACCTAGTTCAATCCTTTTGACTTCTCCTAGATTTGATTGTCTATTCTGCAAATGAGTTGTACGATGCTTGCCTCGATCACAGAAGTCTACCTGGCATATACGATGCGGTCGCGTAAACATGTATTATCTTGTTTGGGCTCTTTCTGAATCCATATTATGGGAAATCGAGCTCTAGTCTAAAAACACCAATAATAACTTCTTTCTAGTATTGACTTCCGTACTAGCTATAAATCGTAAATGTGCACCCGGGTCCCTGCAGCGCAACGATGCGATTTTAGTAAGAGCTCAAGGATCGAAATAGCCCCACGATGTGCTATTGAATACACTAGAAGGGGCTGTGAATCGGAATCGCAAGTGCATCGATGCTAGGCTGATTGAGATGAAGGTAAATATGCATTCTCACACTTGCTTTTAATAGTCGAATTTCTTTTTCAGCTGGTGAAGAATATCACCACTTTCTATTCTAATGATACTCCTAGTGCATAGTCTTCCTAGACGCATACAACGTAGCAATGTTGAGCTGGTCTACTATTTCTGACTGCCTGTTAAACTCACCTGCCAATCTAACGCAAGGAAGGCTCCGCGGGCCTCTCAACCCAACGTCGACTACCCACTCCGGTTTAGCATGGCCTGATGTGCCTCTGCTCTTCCCGTCCGTATCTATCGCTTGGTATTGTGCGTTGACTTCGACTTCCAGCAGCCATCGTCGCTCTTGCTTCAACACCATTGTCGCCAAAATATCGACATGCGCACCTTCTCACTACGGGCCACGGCCAGGCCCACATAAAAGCTGGCTCGCCGCCCACCATCCTCCATCTCTTCTTCATCCCACTCGAACAGCATCTTTTCTCGAGAGCATTGCTACCAGAGTTATCTGTTCAGTGTCTATACCCTTTTCTCATTGCTCCATTCATCAATCTTCCCACCCCAGCACCCAAAGACAGGATGAGGTCCACTCTCATCAGCACAATTGCCCTCGGCACCTCAGCATCGGCATCAGTACTCGTCCCTCCTCCTGATCGACACCCGCTCACCAGTGGAGCCTGCAACTTCAGCCTCACCGCCCACGGCCCTGGCTCGGCCAGCGGTACTATCGGCCAGCTTATCGACGGGCAGAACCGCATCGGCGGAGGCCTGCCGGCCGGCAGTTTCTACCTTTGGCTGGGTCCAAATCCTGGCTTTGTGGATGCTAAGAAGAGAGGGTGCATTTTGACGCCAGGGACCAAGCAGTGGCAGTGTGATGAGGGCGTGGGCCGTGAGTACCTCCAACCTCCCCTCTTACCCCCTTCCCCTCCCTCGCCCCATTTCCCACTCATCCCATCCTCATCTTCCCACCGTAATGCTGGTTGACGGTAGCTAACGACTGGGTTCGGTTCAGCGACTCCCGGCTTCGGTATCAACTGCGACGGCACATTCCACTACCACGGCAACCCTGGGTTCTATGCCTGTCCCGTCAACGATCACGGCGAATGGAACATCTATACGCAGCCGGTTACCGGCCAGAAGAAATGTGTGCCGATCAAGATCACGGCTAGCGGAAACTGTGCCCTCCCGTGCTCCCGGCCTGTCCCACCTCCGCCACAATCTGCACCACATGCACCGCCTGCACACTTGCCGCCTCCTGCATGGAACGAGACCGACTGCCATGGTAAGAAGGAAGGAAAGTGCCCATCACGCCCACGACCATCACCACCTTCAGAATGCCCTCACAAAGGTGATGGGAAAGGCAAGGGCCAATGCGGCAAGCCAGCCAGCTGCCCCGTTGACCTCAATGGCGAATACGAATTCCCCCACCTCATCGTCCCACTCGACAAGTACAACCGCGACACGCCCGGTGGAAACCGCTTCAACGGAACTATCACTCCCCAAGTCTGCTCGGCATTCAACTTCGACATTCACCCCGACTCGGCCGGCAAGACGTGCAGCCTCATCTTTCTACTGCCGCTGCAGAAGGACCTCGAGACGTCAGCCTACGAGTTCTCGGGAGAGGGCAGCCTCACGTTCAACCGGCTCATCAAGCCAGTCGAGCGCGGCACGACTTGGAACAACAAAGGCGCATGGCAGCACCTCTCGACCAAGCCGGTCCGGCCCGGGTCGAGCACGCTGGCGTGGACTGGACCGTGTAAGGCTGGTAAGAAGATTTCGATTGAGGTTTGCAGCAAGGGTATCGAGTTGGAGTACTTCCAGGACTGGAACCCGAGCCCGATTGGTTTGTACGTTCGCCAGTGCTAGGCGGGTTTGTTGTTGTCATTGACGAGTAGCACGGGAGGTGCGGAAGTAGTCGAGGTGGAAGGTGCCATTGTTTGTTTCGTTTGTTTTCGTGGTACTTTGTTTGCAGTTTCTGCTATCGCTTGTATGGGTCCTTGGTGTCCTCTTGCAGCAATGCATTGTTTTTGATTTCCTTCCACGCGTTGCTTGCCTGTCCCTGTGACTTGTCCCTGTATTCACGGTTAGTGGTAACATGCTGTCTCTGGCACCAGACATCCGTAAGCACCTTCCGCTTTGATCCGGCCTGACTTCGACTTCCGCATTGAGGCCTCGAGTTTACACACCAGAATATCACCCGGATTTTCTCCTAGCAGATATGAGCGAGCTTAGCAGAGTTTTGTTGTTGATTCTGCCCTCGGCCTAAAGATACGTCACCGTCGAGCTATTTGGTGACGTCACCATGGAGCCTCTCACCCACTAAGCTCCACGCCACGAATCATCTCTGCAGGACGTCTATCCGCGAGCTCTCCGGCTTATGCACGCTCCACAATTTCTACAAGCATGGCTTACTCACTAGGGAGGGATTAGAAGGCTTCGGAAGCTTATCTGGACGCGACTCCTCTTCTCTTGTCCATCTCTGAATCGGATCTGCATCGCATCCACAACCTAAGGCGCGAAAAGGAATAACAGAAACCGAAGTGCGAAATTGCTTAGCTTCCGTTGTTGAAAGATTGCGGGACGCAGTTGGGAGAACAGTATCTCTCTTTGATATCAACCCAACGTCCGGTCTCTGGTCGCATTCACACAAGTCAAATCCACAGCGCCTTGCTGGGAAGACATTGATCATGGAGAAAGAAGACTACGATATGCTGAGAAACGAGGCCAACGCGGAGCCGCATAGATACGCACAATGGGATCGAGAAGGTCGGTTCAGAACGGAATACATGGAGCGACACCATCCCACACCACAGGCTTCAGCTTCGCAAAGGGAGGAGACAGAAGCACCCCTCTCCAGGCAGAGCAGCTCCTCCTCGACTTCAATTGCCTCTTCCACAACATCCACATCAAACCGTCAAGCTCATACGCCCGAAATCCACGAGATCCGCACGGCGCCCCAAACCCCTAGCACGCACAAGCGGGGAATCTCGTCTTCGTCCGGCGGTCCTCTCCACCAGCACCCCACAGAGCGAAACCCTGAGGCCATTTTCCGTATCGAGACGCAACGCTCGCAACACCAGCAAACTGTCGGCTCCCACACTACCCCGTCTACATCCCGCATCGCCACCACACTATCGCGCCGGAAGATAGAGAAGCCACTCCCAAAGCTGGGGGCAGGGAAGCCATATCCGCCTCTGCTGCCTGATAGGGAAGAATATGTGGTTGAGTACGATGGCGTAGATGACCCGCTGCACGCTCAGAATTGGCCTATGAAGAAGAAGCTAGGAATCAGCGCTGTTCTGGCCTTTGACGCATTGAGTGCAACTATGGGGAGCAGTATCTTTAGTTCAGCAATTCGACCTGTAAGTCGCGAATTTGGAGTTATCGCTGAGGTAGGGACGTTGGGAACGAGCTTGTTCGTATTTGGGTACGCGTTTGGGCCTTTGGTACGTCCTTCCATCTTCCCCCCTCGCCACAACCTTGTGTTGACATCGGCCTTCCAGCTCTGGGCGCCATTCTCCGAACTCTACGGTCGGAAGCCCCCACTCATAATCGCAGCCTTTGGCTTCAGCATCTTCAGCATCGCGGTTGCCGTTGGAAAAGACCTTCAGACCATCCTCATATGCCGCTTCTTCGCAGGCCTCTTCGGCTCTTGTCCGCTTGCTGTCGTTGCTGCTGTCTTTGCCGATATGTTCAACAACGAACTGCGTGGCCTTGCCGTGGCTGTCTTCAGCGCTACAGTGTTTATGGGCCCACTTCTCGCACCATTCATTGGCGGCTTCATCGCCATCTCTTCATTGGGCTGGCGCTGGACTGAGTATATCAGCGGCATCATGGGATTCGCGAGTTTTGGACTGTTGGTGCTATTTCTAGAAGAGACGTATCCCCCCGTAGTGTTGGTCCAGAAAGCGGCCGAGCTAAGGCGTAGGACTAAAAATTGGGGCATTCATGCAAAGCAGGAGGAAATCGAGGTTGATTTCAAAGAGCTGATGGTGAGAAACGTCAGTCGGCCAATGAGGATCCTCTTCACGGAGCCGATTGTGCTGTTAATCGTAAGTCCTGAATCTATCTAAATCACCATTCATCGAATTAAAACTAAAGAACCCTCTCCAGACGATTTACATGTCCTTCATTTGTGAGCATCTTCTTATTCTTTCAAAGGAGTTCCTCAGATATTGGTATTAACGTAACATAGATGGCATACTATACCTCTTCCTCACTGCTTACGCTCTCGTATTCGAAGGCAAATACGGATGGAACGCCGGCGTTTCGGGGCTCGCGTACTTCGGCATGGTCCTCGGGGAGATCATCGCTTTCATTATCATCTTCTTCGACAATCCGAGATACGTGAAGAAACTGGCAGCGAACAATAATATTCCCGTACCTGAGTGGCGACTGCCAATCGCTATGGTTGGGGGCGTGCTTTTTGCTGGTATGTCTCATCTCTCGTCTAGATTCTGCTTTCTAGGGTCGGATAGGATCTGGGACGAAACTTGAGACAAAATGATACTGATGCACTTCGTCAAACAGGCGGCCTCTTTTGGTTCGGCTGGACCGGGTACACAGGACGCGTGCACTGGACCGCTCCCGTATTATCTGGCCTCTTCACCGGGTTCGGCATTTTCTCCATCTTCCTTAGCTTACTTAACTACCTCGTCGATGCGTATCTGATGTTCGCTGCATCTGCGATCGCTGCAAACACATTTATGCGGAGCTTGTTTGGAGGCGTGTTCCCACTGTTCGCCACATACATGTTCAATGGAATGGGAATCGAGTGGGCTGCTACGGTACGTGCATGCATCTACTGTGGGTAGTGAAAGTAAGCTAATCGGCGTTTCGTAGTTACTTGGGTGTGTGGCCGCCATCGCAGTCCCGATGCCAGTCTTCTTCTATATCTATGGCAAGAGGATTCGAGCAAAGAGCAAGTTCGCGCCCGCCCTAGATATTGAGCAAGATAAGCGGAGGGACGAGGAAAGTAGGGGAAGCGCGAGCGCAGCCGAGAGTGAGGAGAGTGGAGTTAATGGAACGTCGAATGGGAGTCTCGATAAGGAGAAGGAGAAAAAAGAGGAGTAGAATAGAACGAGAGGACGAGAGATAACCAATGAACGGCACGATATAATGCGATGAAACTCCCGTACACTGAAAGGATAGAACGATAGCAGTGGATAAGACGATTGGAAGATTCAAAGGAGACTACAAAAGAGTAGGTTGATGGAGTTGTTATGGGTGGATGTGGATAATATCCTTGACAAAAGAGGATAATAAAATATATAGACATGGCAAGCAAGGCACATTGGGGTAGGCCCAAGAACATGTGAGATAATACTGAGTTCGACCTTTGTTCAACCGCTACTACTCTTGCTTATCTGAATGTTCTTCACATTAGCGAGTTCTTGGTTCGTGTGGGCATAGAATTGTGCAGTGTATTGACTTAACATACCCTGGTCTTACTGAAGCAGCACAGAACAAACATACACTATCGTCAAGGGATAGCACACCATCGTCATCATCGAGAAGATAATAATCAAAGATTGAGTTTAAGCATTACAGTAAGGAGAATATGATTTTCAGGGTCACACGGGTAGAAGCGCCCCCAACGCCGCTAGCGCCCGTGTGACGTTGAACCATGACGTTACCGTGCATAACATCTCCACCTCCTCTCGACATCGTGTTTCCTTTCTAGATCAATCCAAGCAGCGCAACGTCCGATAAACAACATCCCGTTGAAGTCACAACTACATCGTACTGCCCTCCTGTACCCGTCGGCATGGTGAAGGTTCTCGAAAACCGCATCGTGGACTTGGACATCCTGCCCGGCACCAAAGAAGAACAAGAAGCCGCCGCTCGGGCAAAGTGATACTTCCTTCCCCCACAAACCAGCGCCATACATGAGCTGACATAGTCTGTTCAGACAAGCCGCCGCCGGCGCCCTGCCCGAGGCAAACGCACAGAATGAAACTCCAGGCCAGAACGCACAGAATGCTGGCTTAGCCGTCGGAGGCGCCTTAGGAGGCGCGGTCAAGGGCCTTGTCGACACTACTGGGAATACCATTGGAACGCTTGGAGAGGGGCTTGCGGGGACTATTGGCGGCATTGGGAAGGGTCTTGGGGGTGCGGCTGTGTATGGGGGCAGCGCGCTTGATGGGGCGGGGAGGAGTGTGGGGAGTGCGCTGGGGTTTGGGGGGACGGCGGGGAAGCAGACGAAGGTGCAGGAGGAGGGAAAGAGGACGGGATAAATTGGGATGTGGCAACGAGGACAAGAGGATTTTGAGGTCGTGTTGTTTGACGAAATTGTTTATCATCTTGTTTTGTTCTGGGCCTTTGTACGATGATTTCGAGCAAGAGGTATTGAGAGGTATTGATTGGTATGAGCGAATTTGCCTCCGCAATGCAGTTATGGCGGAAGAAGAACTATGAGGGAAAAGTGGAACTTGTAAATTACTGTTGAGATCCTTTTTGGGGTAGACACTATTAGTTAAAAAAGGAGAAGAGTCTCAATAATTTGGTCTTCGCTTAGTTTCCGAAGTGGGAATCGGAGTGAATGCACGTGAGCAACGAGGCACTCACTCATGTATCATGATCAGCTTGACTGTATTTCGTACGATGACATTAGATTTTGTTGCTTCGTCTTCATATACTACAGTGACTTGGCGCATACTCATCTATTTCACAATAAGAAGCCTACAGGATATGATTCCCAATATGGACTAGCCTCCGACGCCGTTGACCATTACCACGACTTGTCCGTATCTTGCATCCTTCTTTCATCAACCTCATCACATCCATATTAACTACTTTATGGAGCAACACATGCTTGGTCCATCACACGATGGGCCAAAAACTTTCGTTCTGATTTCAGCTTATCGACCATCGCCCCACAACCTGTCTCTTGAAGTACTTACGACGGTTGCAGAAGGGTGCGCCAAGCTCTACTACTCTTCCATAAACTCCATCCTACAATCTAAATTCCCACATGGTTTTTGTCTGTTCGTGGTCGTCAGCTCATATCGTACGCGCAATCACTATAGCAGTGTACATTCTCATCGTGATTTGCAATGTGTTGAAAAGGGAATGCAACCGTCGAGGCACACATCTCTGGTTGACTCTAACCATATAAATCAGCATGATGCCATATAGAAATCGATTTTGATGTAGTGCAATTGGAAAATTAAAGAGAGTAGCCGCCATGTTCTCTACAGCAGGCTCGATTCTGCTACTTGCTGGGGTATCTAGTGCTGCTCTGTTTGGTATGTCCACTCACAACCGAAGGGATGCCTTTCTAAACAGGGTTGGCTAATTCTCCGATCGGAAGCCCGGAACGAGACGTCGACATTCCCGGACAACCTCTCCTCAACCACGACACCAACGCCCACATATCCATCTGGAGATCCGCCAGCGATCTTCCCAAGCAGGATCACCGATATTCCCGAGGACGCTTTCGACTGCTGGAACTCACATCTATCCTATACAAGCTTAACCACTTCGATAAAATACGCGGACGAAACTGATAAGACTGTATCTACCAGATATGAAGTCACATCTCAGACGTTGTATGGCTGGTATACTGAGCTTATACCTAAGTGGGACACCACTCTGTGCGACGGATTTCCTCGGAAGACTGATCGACAAACACCTACGGGATGGTATCCTATAACCGGAACTGGAACGGTCACCACGGAGACATACATTGAGACATGGGTGAGTGTGCTGTTTGCATTGCATATTCGGGACTGACTTTGTATTTGCAGATGCCTCCATCGCCTACCTGCACAGTGGCTGACTACGGTACTCTGTGCAGCCAAATGTATGCTTCAGAAACCTCAATTGCGGATCGGATCAGTCAAGCGGGGTACTCGACTGACTGGCCTCTCGACGACCCTACCGTCATGGAAGCAGTCCTTGCACCACCGTGTACGACTAAATCGACTTATTATCCTACGCCTACACCAGTCACTTGTAGACTAGACGACTCTCAGCTCCGTTATAAAGTCTTGTATTGGCCTCCCCAGATCGCCGGGAACTACAGCTGCGGCCCAGCAAATGCGACAGTTTCTCACGTCACTATAACTCCGGCTCCCACAAACCCAGGTAGACCAAACACGGCGCATTACGGGGATCTAGTTATGACCTCGCCGACCCTATATTATATTCTTGACTCCGTTCAAGTGAATACCTTGGTTGATGGGACATATACTAATCCCGGCCGGTAAGCGCAAACCCCTCCCGTACCAACATATCTAACGTACCATCTAGAACCGGACGCTGGGGACCCATCGGCACCGCCGTAGATGGCATAACGCTCTCCCAAGATCCCCGCTCAACCGTAGTCTCATCCGCGATAGGATACTGCAAGAGGAAAGGTGGGCGTCACAATGGCCACAACGAGTGCACGACGTCGAATTTACCCTTCGATCTCGAAGACTTGTTCACGGTACCGGCGTCCAAGTATGTCGGGCAATCCGGAACTACCGTCATGCAGGGCGATTATACGCCCCAGTACACGTATCCGCAAGACTTGACAGATGAAGTGGGGCTGTGGAAGACGTGCGATATGGTTCTGGGTGGAGCAGTCAGGCCGACGTATGTTGCGCTGCCGACGGACAAGTATATGGAGTTCAATGAGCCGTGGACGTGGGATGGGGTTATCCCGCCTGAGCAAGCGACTCCTACGCCGACGTCGATACTGACTCCTACGCCGAGTCCGGGGAGTGTTTCGGGGGGGCTGGGGCCTGTGGAGACGGCTGTAGCGACCTGAATGGGAGGGAGGACTAGGATAGGAAAGAATTGAGAATTGGGTTCACTGGCTGATAAAAGATGCTCTAGTGTAATGGACATCTTCCATTCATTACTGGTATAACAATGCGATTGTGTTGATTCCAAATTATGCCTCTAGGTGGAGAGCATATTCACGGACGGGAGCCTATGTCGGAGAGAATAGCATCTAGTAGAGAGTTGTTAGACGATAACGAACATACACATATACAGAGCAATGGATGACTCGATGTGAGAGTGGAATGTCTGGTTCACTAAAAGGAAGAAGTTCTAGTTACATTGATTTTTTTGTGGGCCGAAGTCCCCCCCTCTGCGGTTCCAACGGACCGAACATCCCCATCGCCCTTGTCCCTTGTCTCGTCAAGTCATCTCCTCGAAGATGCCGACTTCGACACAGATGGCGGATGTCCGGCCATCCCCCGCCAGGCCGATCTCCTCGAAGTACTGGAGGAATCTGGCGACCTGATAGGCATCTGGTATGCCTGACGGAGGACCCTTCGTCAAGAGGACCTCTATGACGAAGTCGTTGGAAACCGCCCGAGGTTCCCTCCGACCCACGCGCACCTGCGCGATGTTCCCCAGTCGTAGCTCCTCCAGGCAGAGCCTGCTGTTGAGCAGAGCTCCGATCTCCAGAGAGCGAGGAGTTGGCACCTGTATATTGTAAGCCTGCCTAAATAGGCGGCGAAGGAGAACTTGCATCCGGGATTGGTGAGGCTCAGTTACGAGCCAGAATTCGCAAATGAATGATGGGCAAGCCATCTTCATGAAGAAAAGTTTTGTGATGTCGATGCTCGTCTGCTCCGGACTGCGAAGCTCTCTCGTCATCTGATCGAAATGGATGATGAGCTTGGATGGACAGTTGGCGCAGGATTCGAGAGTGGGGTAGAAGGCGTTGAGGAACTTTGGAAGCTCCTGCCAGAAGACAGTTACCTTTCGGCTCATGTAAGCTGGTTGATATTCATTTCGAATCTGTCGGCACAGTTGCGTGAATCCCAAGTGCTGCCAATTGGGCCGCCTGATGGGTCGAAGAGGGTGACGCACGATGCCGAGAAAGTGCCCGAAGACGGACGGTACACGGTCCGACTCGGTCGCGTGCCCGTAGATCTGGTTCCTCAGTTCTGTTTACATGTTAGCTATACATGATCATGACCGTAGGTGGCGCGAATGGTTACTTACCGCCCGGGAGTTCGAGGAATCGAAATTTCCTTTCACGTAGGAGGACAGTTGTCAGCGCGAGGTGCACAAATATAACTAGGGCAATGGCTAACATCTCAGCGATCTCGCCCTTCTGACGCGGCGCGAAACCGAACCACTATACGGAAGTTAGGCGCTGCTTAATGTCTTGTGCCAGAACCTGGATGGGATACATACCTTGAAGAGTCCAGTGAAAGAGCGTGTTGTCATCTTCGCGTTTTATGTTAGCCTTTTCGTGTCGTGAAAGTGTACTAGAGGCAAAGACGAAGACGAAGGCGTGACAGAGGCAAAGACGATGGAGTGACAGAGGCAAAGACGAAGGTGGGGCAGAGGCAAAGACTGAGCCGGAGCTGTGGCAGAGGCAAAGACGAAGCCGAAAGGAAGAAGATCCAGAGGCAAAGACGAGAAGAAGAACCAGAGGCAAAGATGAAGCCGAAAGGAAGAAGAGTCAGAGACTAAGACGAATAGAAGAAGGGTTAAAGACGAAGAGGAAAGGAAGAAGGGGCAAAGACGAAGACGAAGGGAAGATACCAAAATTATAGTCCAGGCACACGCTAGCTCAATACGGCTAGCGTATCGTCGGTCACTCAGAGTTTGACCTCGCGCCGTCTGCCTTGAGTTGCCTTGGCAACTCTTACTATTATAGAGTTTTATCTTGCATGTTTGGATAATAAAGAATTTGAAGGAAGCAAATGACTAGGATTCCCTTACCTGTATCATCTGCTTACGCATACTATAAGATTGATCAAAACAAAGATCATCGCCTTGATCCATCAGTAGGAAAGCATTGATGCTCACGAGTAGAACTATAATGATCTAGTTAATGTAGTTTAGACCTTTCATACCTGTGTATGCAGTGAGCTACGTCACAAAAGCCGGGAATTGGCAAGAATTTGACATCTCTCTCTTTAGGCTGTGTGTCTCAAGTCCATCGATATCGTATTTTGATGTGGCTGACTTCTTGCATGCTCATGATAGATGAGGTCCAACACTGTTTCTCGACTTGACACATTCGAGGCTCAGGCAGAATAAAAGAATGCCCTACCAACAAGCTTGCGGATCACTCTTACATAGCCAGTCTCAAGCACTGATTTTTCAGTTTCACCAAGAAAACCAACCTCATGTCTGCACTAACCAGGTGTACGTTACACACATCCTTCAAAATTCATTGTCCTTGTTACGGTCTATATTCTCATCGCTTACTATGTCTGCGTGTCACTTGCCACTTCACGCCTTTGTAAACATTTTCTATCCTCTAACCTGATTCATTTTACCCACCACAGCACATGGAGTTCGTTTCTTCCTCTCTCTCTCCGTCATTTCAGCAACTAAGCTCATTGGTTGTCTGACGGAGCCGGCCCTAGACACAAGTTGGCATCAGCACTTTTCCGGTTTCCGTACGTGATTCCTCCATTCTTCTTCTATCAAATATCTTCTGGCACGACCAAACCCAACGCAATACTTCTGAAATTCCAAAAGAGTGAATTCGAGATCAAAATTTCAATGGCTAGTTTAATTTAAGAACAACAGAGTGGCTACATAAGAAGAACATAGCGTAAGAGCTTGGACAAGTCGTGATTTCTGTTGCAGGTAATGCACTGAGTTACTCAATCATCAACCTTTTGATTAGAATCACCCTTGTGAGAATATGCATTACGTCAAAAGAGCTAAGAGGTAGCTAATCGAGGCAGGAAAACCGAGTGGTTATAACGAAGGGCGAATAGCAGCATATAATGGAGCAAAATATCGGGTAAAGAAATCCAGTTGATTAATATATATCGGGCCTCTACAGATACCCCTACTATCAATAGATTGTTTGAGCTGAACCATCGCAAGTTGCTTTTGTGTGCTATTTGTTCTCCTTGTAGACTTGTACTTTGATCATGAGGTTCGGATATGTTTGATGCAAAATAAACCCTGAGCCACTTCAATATAGTTCACGGTATATGCAGAAACATTCTACCCATGAAATTCTGCCCGAATTTTTATACACTAGCAATTCGGATGCTACAGACAAAGGTAGTAAATAATATCCCTAAATACATGTGCCCAGGTATATCCCGCTGCTGCCCTTGATCAGGTGCGCTCCAAGCATAGAGAATCAAGTGTTTATTAGCCGGTTTGATATCAAGACATCGCAGTTCTAGGTAGATGACTTGGGTACCCTCAAATCTTGCAATGTAGTTCCCTCTCAGTGAGCTATCAGTCCGCGTCTTGCCAGCTTTCCTTGTCGTAACTTTCATTTTAATCGATAGTATCAATGGGGGTAAAGTGAAAGGATAACTCTAGGAACATTCAAAGAGAAGCTGCTTTCTTTCTTATGCTGATGATTTTGCGGTCCAGTTTCTGGATCCAACTCTTAGGGCGAGAAGCCAGTATAGCATTGACACACTCCTCCCATTCCACGATTCTACTATCAACCACCGGGTGTGCAAATCCTGGATCTTGATAGCGATCGATGACGAATTTCATGGCTTTGGAATGAAGGTGAACACGAAATCGCCGGAAGGGGTGTATTGGCCGCCCGAATGCCCTGGATAAGTCCCCAAATGTGACCTGGAATTCCGCTGGGCCGTTCCTGGGATCCTCAGTTTTTGGATAGAAGTCACTGTTGAACTTGTGCCAGTCCCTCCAGTTGAAATTCACAACTACTTTCTGCATATATATCGGTCGATATTCGTGTCGAACTTGCTGGCAGACCTGGGTGAAAGCAAGACCCTTCATGGTCTGGATCTTAGGAATAAATCCAGAGGTTGGACTTAGCGATATTGAATAAATCTCTCCGGAACAAAACTGCTCAGAAGCGTAAAAGTAGACTCGGTTTCTCAATTCTGTGAGACATCGGTGAGTTGTTTTTCACTTTAGCATCCATCATCTGTTGGGTGTAGACTTACCCGCCGGGAGCTTGAGAAATGGGAAAGTGCCGGGTGGGCCCCTCTCCAGACTATCCATGTTTCCGTCCCCCGCACCTTGCTTCATGTCAAGAGTATAACTTTGAACGTCACTAGATCAATTAGTATAGCGGCGCGAGTAGTGTTGAGATTTGAATATACCTCATAATAAAGCCACGTCGATCAGAGATGCTATGTTTTAAGATCGGTGTAAAGGAAATAGAGATTTTGCGGCGGACGCTGGGTTCTTAAGGTGGGGAGTTTAGTCTGCGAGGGCCGTGCGGTGAAAGTGGTGGAGTTATCAGCTGCCTTTTGCGTGCTTCAGCGTCTCCACTTTAAATTACTAGCTCAGAAAACGTCTTTCTTTTCACAATTTTCGTGACTCAAATCCTGATGTTATCCAACCAACATATGTTGTTAATGAGTTTGAGAGGCATATGATGTCTACCCAAAGCCATTATCACTTACTCCCCCTCAAGAATTTCACTCCCACTATCACGCCAAAGCCATAGCACTGCACAAATATCCCGTTCCGTAGCAGTCTTCAAAACTTACCTTTCATCTATAATTGTTGTGTCTCTCCTTCACTGACGGAACACTCACAATCGCCATACCTTCCACAACCGACTTCACATAATTGAACTTCATATCCATAGTCATGACGGCATGATGCATTTGAATCTTCTCCTTCGAATTTACAAGTAGGGGTTATATGCAAGAACTTTCCAATCAGTGTGCTGAGAAAACTGGTTCATAGCAGATTCTATTATTAGTTGTGTACTAAGTTAATTGATGAAGGTAGATAGCGGAGAGCATTGCTGGTATAGTTGAGAGGTAGTAAGGATGATGAAACTTTAGACTATAGTGTTCAATGCTCGGTTTGAGGATGCCGGAGAGAATAGTTGTGATTTTCTAGGCATGGTCGAATAGAAGCTTTCCTATAAAGGCTAACAGGGTCTTAAAATAACTGCTAATCCCAATCATGCATTTTTAATGAGACTCACCTGCAATCAGTAGGCCTTGGACCTTAACGGGATCGCGGATTATACATACGTTGGCTGATTGTGGCGACTGAGGCAATGTCCTTCTTCTCGGCCCAATCTCATTTTCACACCTCTGCAGCCTAACGAGAACTTATAAGCGACCTAATTCTTCCCATTCATGTCACTAATATTCAAATTGAGCCTCAATTCTTGAAGGGTGCCGAATGAAACCAGAGATTGTATGGCATCTCATCCTCATAGCCCCAAATAAAACTTCGATACAATGACTAGGAAACTATTTCCAGTACTCCAGTCTGCATGTCAATTCATTAGAGTCACTACCACTTTATTAGGTTCCCATTTTCCCCGCATCGGTCGCGCCAATGCAGGCATTACCACCATTTTTGGTTCTCATGGCTCTATAAAGCCTCCCAAGTCGCCGCAACTACAAACTCGATGCAGTTGTGAGAAACCTACCGGTTGGACTCCGTCAAGACTGTAGGGTGGCGCTAGCAGGTAGAGACATTCCAGTCTGACCTTCTAGAACTTACGCCTGAGGAACTGAACGGCGGTTGAATGTAAGAATATCAAGGCAACCAAGATCGGCGGAGTTGAAGACGACTTCGCCCCAGTCATTCGTTTTTAACTCGAATAGTCCTACACGAGTATCTACTTGACCCAAATTTTACGGAGAGCCGAACGTAATCGAATTTACTTGAATCAAAGTGGGCTTTGTTTAACCGTGGGACTTTTACTATAGATAGGTGGTTGAACTTCCATTTACTTGTTAAAATCTGTTGGCTTGGATCCTGAGAATGTTGTACACTCCAGTCTTGTCGATACTCTTGAGCTCTGATCAGCCAATCTGCCAGAGATGCATTTAGGAACATGACTTCTTCTATCTATCAAGCAAACTACGTTGTCCTTGAAGTCTCTGCGTTTCTAGAATTGGCCGAAAAAATTGGATTCTAATGAGTTCAAGCACTCAATTCAAATTGGAAATCGACATTTGTTCTCTTCTCCTATCATAGTTGTGTTTGTCAAAGTTGTACTAGTATTAGTTTCTACAAATTGTCCACAATCAATAATTTGATCCTTCATATTAGCGGCGCTATGTTCACTAACGAGAGAAAAATGTAGACTCAACCAACCACATATCCTAGCCAAGATCCGAATTCCTATAATCAGGTGTTCTCAGTGTCACTTTTGTCAGTAAGAAGACTTGGCATACTAATTCACTTTCGTTCTAGACTTGATCTGTTTTGTACTTCTGATGCAACTAATTTCGCGGCCTTATACAATCTTCGCATCGCAATTTTTTCCATCGTAGAAAAAGCAAACCGGACATTCGAGTATATCGCATGATAGATGATCATCCACTGTCAGCTGATGGTATAGACTGAAAATCTCCAACAGTCCACGCCCAAATATCTCCTCTGCCTTCAAATTCTAGGTGTGGCACATACATTTGTCAAAACAGTGAAATTTACCAATGCTAAGGCGTCTATCGAAATCCCCCATGTCTATTAGCCCTTTTTCTGTTTGCTAGATACAAATAGAGCAATTGCTCCGTCGTTGTGGGTTCGCTGTCTTCGACAATCCTAGAGGTTTAGCACGTCATCGCTTCCCTACTTACCAACATCCTCAACATCGACCACACCCAATCACTCCCACTCATTCATGTCTTGGCATTCCCTATCTCCGCTCATAATTAAGCTGTTTGCCTCCGCCGTACCACAACTACCGCACTCCACGAGTAAGACGCCAAGAGCAGCTCCGCCCATGCCAGGGCAAGCGCACCCTTTGTATCTCCTACTCCGCTCAAGCATCTCAATTCGCGTCTTGTTGCTTATGGCACAAGATGTCCAATGATTGCGCAATGGAAAATATGGACACTGCCGACAAATATCCGATGATATGGGATATCCCGTCTCCGAACTCGCAACGTGTGGTACATATAGGGTCGCAGTGTCTGCATGTACATCCTAGGAGATCACTTCTAAGGTTTATCTACTCCCGAGGCAAGGACGGTTTTCATCATAAAAATGGCGACGATTCCGAAGACTATTATCCCAAAGGCGATTATTCCAACGGACACGGTTCCAAGGGACAAATGGTGGAAGCTCAAATGGTTCTCTGACGACGATACCCCAGAGGAACGCAGACTCATCACGAAGATCGACATGTTCCTTGTTCCGTACTCAGTACTAGGCTACTGGGTCAAGTATATCGACCAGTCGAATCTCAATAATGCCTACGTCGCTGGTCTGAAGGAAGATCTTGGATTCAATGGCAATGAGCTCGTTCAGCTCCAGACTTTATTTACCCTTGGTTCGGTACTTGGACAGATTCCGTTCTTGTAGGAAGGATTGTAACTCCGACTGTATTAGCATCCCGTTAACATCTGAGGCAGATTCATCATGACATACGTCCCTATCCAATACTTGATTCCAGCCTGCGATGTCTTATGGGGGGTTTTTACGCTTCTTCAATATCGAGTACATTCTTACGGAGAGTTGGCTGCATACAGATTCATGGTCGGCTTTTTCGAGGCGGCATTCTTCCCAGCAATGCATTATGTTTTTGGTTTGTCGCTCATTCTCGATTAAGTGTCTGTCTAGACTAATTTATTCTCCAGGTTCCTGGTACAGGGGCCATGAGATTGCTCGTCGTGGTGGTATCTTCTATACTGGTCTCGCCGCCGGTACACTGACAGCAGGCCTGATCCAGGCCGGTGCTTCTACTCGACTGGAAGGAGTTCAAGGTTCGTAAGACTTTCAAAATCTGCGCAAGACCCATCTGAGTCGATACTCAAAACTGACGTGGATACGTAATTGGACTACCTCGAAACCCACGTAAAATGCTAACTTTTTGTTACCTTATTTAGGCCTCGAAGGCTGGCGTTGGATGTACATCATTTGCGCTATGATCACAATTCCCGTTGGAATCCTTGGATATTTTGTAATTCCCGGAACCATCGATCAACCAAATCGCTGGGTCGTCAACGACAAAGACATCGAGGTTGCTCAAACACGCCTCGAGACACACGGCCACAAGCTACACGGTAAGATGAAGTTCGGCCACATCAAGCGGACTCTCTTTGGCTTCCGCTTTTGGACCGTCATCGCCACCGACGTGTTGTTTTGGAATGCTGGTATCCATAAGAATACCGGATCGTATTTGCTCTGGATCAAATCTCTCGGCCCAAAAAGATACAGCGCAGCACGCGTCAACGAACTCGGTACGATATCTCCCGCCCTCGGAATCGCTTATACGCTCATTGCGTGTTTCGCATCCGATATGATATTGGGACCTGCGTGGTCGATTACAATGTGCTCAGTTTTCAACGCAATAGGCCTCGTCATCCTCACTATCTGGACGGTGCCTGAGCCAGCTCTTTGGTTTGGATTCGCGACAATGTACTGGTCCAATGCACTGTCTAGTGTGTTCCACGGCTGGGTCAATAACCTCCTGCGAGACAGCCCAGAAGAGAGGAGTTTCACCTTAGTGCTCATCAACCTTCTATCTCAATCATCGACCGCGTGGACACCATTACTCACATTTCCAACGGTCGAATCACCCAGGTTCCGTAAGGGTTTCTCGTTCTGTCTGGGGTGCGCTCTTCTCCTCATCGTCTTTACCTGGGTCATGCATTTCTACCTCAAGCGCGATAAGAGAACTGACGAGGGCCATTCGGACATTGAAACAGAGGTTAGCGAACAGAACAACGGGTCTACACCTTCCATTGAGAAAGATCGCAAACAGTTTCCAGAGGTTGGAGTGGTCGAGAAAGCCTTTGATGCAGATGAAACGGGCAACGCCAACACGAAAGACAGCGGTTGCGATCGCAACGACGTTATTTCACGTCAAGAAGAAGCCTCTAGCTCTGCTTATCGTGTCTAAAATATTCTATAATCTCTAAGGGAATACACGCAACCTCTCGCTGCAGAATATCGGAGCCAGGATCGAGACCTACATTGTTCACGATAGACTCAAGCTGGTGGCTTAGAATATGTATTCAAGGACAAAGGACAAGAGATGGCTAGGAGACAAATGATGAATCGACTCGCTGTCCTGTGGCCTCGGTAGCCACATGATATCAGAAGGTAAATGAATCAACCTTGATTAGGATGGCAGGAGAAGACTGGCGGCTTTTTATTATGGGGCACATGGATCTTCAAGATGGCTTGGTCTTCCGGCTTCTTTAAAAAAGAAACATTCACCCTTACGATCATATGCCTCTTCCTTTGCTTCCTCCGGACGTATAGACAAAGACTTTGCAATCCCTCTTTGACTGCTTTTTCATTTCTAAAGTATAACGATGGATGTCTAATTCATACTTCTTAGCAAGATCATCCTACTTCAGTTTATTAAACTCCATCACAGTCCTCATTCTAACACCCAACCCACCAACTCAAAATCTCCCAACACCCCATAATGATCCGTAACCCACCCTTCCATATCCTGTTCCCCCTCTCTCATCCTCTCCCTAACCTCCTCCTCCTCCACCCTAACACCCATCCCAATCCTCTCAAACCAAGATGCCTTGATATCTCCTCGAAAGAGTATCTTATCCATCCGAGAGCACCCGAACCTCTCTCTCATAGGCTGCGGCACCTGATACCCCCACGTGTACCCCTCATCGCTATCTTCCCTCCCACCACGCACAAGATACGCATCCTGCAGCCCATTCTCCTCATGCAGCGTCCGATCAAACGGCTGTATAGCATTCAAATCGCCCGCCAACAGCGCCGCGCCAACGACACCCTGATGCAGAGCCTCAGCCGCAACCTGCAGCTGCAGCGGCCGTACTGGCGGATCCGCGACCAGGGACTCCAGATGCGTATTGCACAGTCTAAGAACCTTCCTGTCCCCTTTCACATGGCCGGGCGCATCAGCGTCCCGAGGCTGCACGACGGACACATCGACGAACAGCCCGTCGCGCTCGAACTTGCTGATCCACCGCACGCGAAACACGCTCTCGATTCTGAGGCGCCGGTCTACCAGCGTCGTGGTGCCGTACAGCGGACTCGCCCAGTTCCTCTCGTCCCGCTCCGTGATGTGGAAATGTTGCTGGACCCAGGGCGCGTCGCGGATCTGTCCGAGGTCCGAGATGCCCATTTCTTGGAGGAAGATGACGATGGGCGTCGAGGCTGGTGTGGAGGCTACGAGGGCTTCGAGGTACTGCAGTGCGGCGCGCATGCGCTCTTCAGCGAAGGGAACTAGGATGTCGATATTCCATGATATAAGGCGTAATTTTTCTGAGCTTATAGGTACTGATATGGCTGGTTCTGACGACAGTCGTCCTACTATCTCGGCCCAATCGGAGCCGTTGTGGCGCCAGTACGATTGCAGCCGCGGTTTGTAGACCTCGTCGTCCAGTTTCTGCGCTGGGCCTGAGGAGAGGGCGGCGGTTAGTGCGGCGAGGATGGGGTTTGGTTCAGAGTTTGGATTTGAAGTGGACATTTTTACAGGTTATATACAGTGATGTTGATGGAAAAAGAAATGAGGTTCATTTTTTCAACACTTATTAGAGAGTCAGCACTATCACGGCTGAGGTTGCACGTGCCGTTTGCTAATGCGGGGTCTGCGCCGGCAACCCATCCGGGGAATATAAAAAGTTGACCGAAGTGTAAGAAAATTGAATTCAGATGTACTGACCTATATTGTATCCTCTAGAATGTTGTTTGTGTTCAGTTTCTGACGTCTCTGCCTGAAGACGAAGTCAACATGTGCTATTGAAGTAGAGTGTTTACTAAAGAGGTGTTGGACCGCTTGTTCGAGGCATTGTGAGTTTAGTACACCTAATTGTTCATTTTGAGGATATGTGAGGTGTAGCATTAGATGTCAGGGACTTCCAAGAGGGCTTGGCGGATCATTTTAGAAGCGGTGTCGCGGAGAACTGTACCGCAACCCTCATGAAGGTCATCAACTACGACTGGAATGAATGATGACTTCAGCATACACATACATTGCGCTATCTAACTCCATTCTCCTCCAGTCCCCTTCCTCCAAACCTTGTCGCAAATGAATGCCAATCTCGAAGCCAGTCTCTGTATCCGGAACCCCCGTGCCGCTGGGAAGAAATCCAATATCGCAAATACCCGTCCTTTTCACCTGTCTTGGAAAATGAGACCATGAATACACTGAAAACCTCGAATATTTTAGAACTTGTTGACTTTTCGCAGCTTTCCTCAAACAAGATCACCGCCACTGGCCTACCGGGGGCGGCTGGCTATCGCCTGTACTGGTGGCGGCCGACCACCTCCTGCAGCGTTCTTGCTACCGAAAAGCAACTTGAATCCGTTCTTCAGGGCCGTCATGTCCGGATAGGCGTGCTTGTCGAGTTCGAAAGCATTGGGAATAACCTTGACGTACCAAGCGCCCGGAATTCCCTTGTATCCCGCACGATAACAGAGGTAGAAGTATCCGGGGTACTTTGGCATAGCACAGAAGGCGTACATGAAGCGACTGGGATTGGCCTCGCAGTATGTTTTGAGCCATTGTTCTAGGTTATATATGTTAACTTTATATACTCTACTGGGGGCATGGGAGAGGGGTGACTTACCAGTCGACTCCTTGCCGCCTGTCTGGAATCGTTCGTCTTTCATCATCTCTGTCACCTTCTTTGACATTGCCTCAACGTGGTTGACAATCAGTTCGTCTAGATCGGAGTACGTGTGCTTTCCTACGCGGAGTTGCTTGCCGAGAGAGTACTCGGTTTCCTTGCCCAACTCGAGCACATCGATATGTTGATAAGAGTTATCAGCGACCTTCCAGGTGACGGCGAGATGATCGAGACCTTTGGATGATGGCCGGATGACAACTTCGCCAGGCTCTTTGCTACCGAGATACTCCTCAGCCTGAGCAGAGTTGAATGAGAAAAACAAAGGGTGGTTGACCACGCGATTAGGACGACCGGTGGCGACTTCCTTTTGTCGCTCTGCGGCCTTCTTATCTGCAGCCTCCTGCTGTTCGTCCCATTCGCCGGGAATACGGTCGAAGTCCCTTC
Organism: Melanomma pulvis-pyrius CBS 109.77; assembly: GCA_010093585.1. Lineage (NCBI taxonomy): Eukaryota > Fungi > Ascomycota > Dothideomycetes > Pleosporales > Melanommataceae > Melanomma > Melanomma pulvis-pyrius. The sequence continues at coordinate 38,464 of MU001959.1, forward strand.
GGGGAGGTTGTCGAATGAGATCCTCGCGTAAGGATACCTGTGCTGTGAGTGCCTTGCGGTTGAGGTAGAGGATCTTGGCCTGAACGGTTTGGTGAGTTTGGAACACATGGCGAGGTTCTTGACCGCCGTTGCCCACCCCTTCTGGGAACTCGGACTCGGAAACACCACCCTCGATGCCACACTCAAGTCGGACCTCAATGTGGTCTGGGAAAGTGCGCTTGATTTGGACTGGAATGACCATGCCTTCATTCAATGACTCTTTGGTCTCTCCCGTGAGCATGGTGAAGACCTCGTCCGACGACATGAGGGCGAACAATTGCCGGATCTCCTCATACGGCTCTGACAGCTCTGCACGGATAGTTTCGAGGGTCGCACGCTTGCGGTTCCCGAGCTTCTTCTCGATCTCAGAGGCATAGTCCTCAAGAATCAAATCATGGATGAGTTCGGTCTGTTCATCCCGAACCATCCTGCGGATGACAGCACTAGGGCCGCCATCATCCACTTCGGCTTTGATGTCTTCCTCGTCCATGTTCATTGCATCGGCGACCATTTTACGTGCAAGGTCGTAGTCTTCGGGATGGACTCGAGTGTTATCTAGGTAATCGGACGATTCTTCGGTGGGGTCGAATGTAAGCCAAAGGAAACTGGCACAATTCTGGAAAACTTTTGGCCCCATGGCTGCCTTCAGATCACGATTGTCCTCAGAAACTCCGATTAGATCGAACCGTGAATCCAATTGGTCGCCATTGACTTGGATCGCTTTGATAAGTCTATCGGCCTTTCGAGGTCCCAATCCGCAGACATATGGCAGGAGCTTCGACAGATACTTGTCGTCGTAGGTTTCAGGTAAATTAATACCCACCAGGTTGACCATGTCTACCATTGCGTTCTCCAAACGATCTAGAAGCTTGTCTTGCGGGATAAGGGTTTGATTCTGTACGAAAGGGATTGACACGATATCTTTACCAAGGGATGCATATTCCGCAAGAGGGTTCTGCAGATATCTTCCTAGTGCAACGCAATATCTTGTAAGCGGAGGGAGCTTGGGAAATTCGGCGGCCGCTCGGGGACTGTTGTAAAAGAGGCGTGCCACTTCGTCGTTGACCATGATGACCTCGAGAGGGTCGCTCTTCTCCATGCCATCGTCTTGGTCCTCATACATGGGCCCCTTCAAGTCGTACTGTGTAATGATCTCTTGGAGGTCTTTGTACAGCTTCCTCGTTTCGGTTGAGAACCCACTGATGCCAATTACATCAGGGTGACGCCGTCGAAGGACTTCGACCAATATTTCGATGTCCTTGCCATCAGGGATGTTCCTCTCTGCGTTGCCGAGCCTCATCTCACTGAGCTTTCCGGTTTCCAACACCCGGCCATCGTTTTCGACATAGGCCCAGAGAATAGCGTCGCCGCGAAGGCCATTACCATTTGTTAGCGTGATTACGTTGGGTGTAGAGCCAACGTCTGCACCTCGTGGTTTGTATGGCGCCTGGTCGAGCTTGTTGTAATAGTTTTCCCGCGCGCGGCTGGCAAGCTCTTCCTCGCACCTCGCTCGTAATGTTTCTTTGACACCTGCCGCGATGACGCCTTGCAGCTTGTCCAAAGCAGCATCAAGGACCTCTCGGCGAAGGGCATTCCAGGCATCAGCAACTTCGCTGATGTTGTCGGATACAATGTGATTGTATAGCTTTCGCTTGAATTCATCATAGCCGTCCATCCGTATCCTAACGTTGATCAGATTTTCCTCCTCAGCTTTGAGCATCTTCAAAAAGAGGTCGGGACGGCCATGGAGATCCAAAAATGTCTGGCGGCGGAGGTATTTAAATTCGTAGTAAGGGTGGTCATCGGTGATACTACGCATGCCCTTGTCTGTCCGTATGCAGTCGATAGTCGCATTTTGGTAGAAGCTGCCCCTGACAAATCTCCGCAGTCGAGGACTCATTTGGAGCTGTTGGATATATAGCAGCTTTGCGGCCCTGAGTATCTGGAAACTAGTCCCGTGCTCTGTATCAATCAGTTTCTCAGCCAGCTCTTCAGGTTTCTCGATCGGATCCTCGACATATTGACCTCTACCAGCACCTTCGGCATTCTTAGCAAAGTCGTCTGGAGTGATTCCAATGGCATGCACAAAACTGTTGGCTTTGCCGGCTCGAATCTTGTCGTAGAACGTTCGGGCGTTGTTGGCGCGTTTCTGTGTTCCATTATGCTCTGATATTTCCTGGCGGAACTCGTTCATTTCCGTGGAATATTGGAAATATAAGTAGTCTTGGAGCTCCTGTATCTCCTCGATGGTGACAGCCTTGTGAATCAGGTCCTCAACCACGGTATCAGTGAGTCCAGGGGCTACAGACTTGACATTATCATAATTTTTCTGGAGAGCATCTCGCTTTTCGGTAAAGGCCCGAAACTTCAGATCCAAGTCAAAGACTTCCCAAAGTTCACTCTGATTTAGAAGTCGCTCTGGCCTGGCGTCCATGGGCATGCCATTGTCTGGGTCATCCTGCAAATCTGAAGGGGCGTGGATCAAATAGTCTTTCCGATGGTTGAAGATAAAGGGGACCTCGTAGTCTTCAATATTCAAGAACTCGAGCACCTTCCTGACTGCCTTTCGGAACGGTCTCTCGAAATAAGCAGGCAGGGGTTTCTTGGGCCAGATAAGTTTTGTAATCCAGATGGCCTCTTCGTTCAGGCGCGTCTCCATCTCCTCGGGCGTCAAGTTGAGTTCCTGGAAAGGCATGCGCGCTAGCTGGACGCGTTCGGGGATGTCGACCTCGCGGATGATGTTGTCCTCGTCCGTCAGCATACGTTCTGCAAGCTGCGCGGGCTCAAAGACGTCCTTGAGCTCGAGTTCCTTCTCTTCGCCTACTGCGTCATCCGCATCCTGCAGCTCCAGGGCCCAATTGTAGTCGGTGCCGTCGCCGAATGCGGCCCGGTAGTCTTCCTCGGCGCCTTCATCGAGACCGGCAGCCTGCAGCCCACTGGTAATGAGGCTTATGCCCGGTTGTCCGACCTCGCGGTCGTCTTCGATATCGTCCTCGAATTGGTCCTCTTCGATGAAATCGGCGAACTCGTTGTCGAACTGGGCTCCGGGGCGGCGTCGCTCATCGTCGCCATCATCGATTAGGTCATCGTCGTCGGAGAAGATTTCGTCAACGCCGCGGGCCTTGGTTGCGCGCTCCTTGTGGCCTCGCTTCAGACGCTTGTACTTGGACTACGACGCGTGTCAGCCTGCGGACGAAAAGACATTCTGAGCTCCCTTACCTGTGTCGCCTCTCGCGGCTCGTAGTCGACGCCAATGAGATCCAGATCCTCCTCATCCAGGGCCTCCTCAACCTCACGGTTCTTGCGCTTCTTCTTCTTTTTGCGCGTGCCGCGGTCCTCCACTTCGTCCTCTTCCTCATCATCGTCTTGGATGAAGCCGTCGCCTTCCTACACGCTAGTCAGCAGACGCAGAGATGCCCGAGGAGATGACAGCGACTTACCGCCTTCAGGGCCTCTTCATCATCCTCTTCCTCCTCCTCGCTCGAGTCTTCGATGCCGTTTACGCCATTTATCTTCTTGGGGCGGTCATCCATCTCGTCGTCAAAATCCTCATCCTCCTCATCGCTGCCTAGCTCGGCGTGAGTGTCGATGAGGGCGTTCATTGCGTGGTATGGACAAAGACCGCTACGGAGGTGGTCGACGGACGCTGGCGGGGGCGTTGAGGGGAGGTTTTCTGCGGCGGTGGGATTGGCGGCGCGGGAGAGCTCCTCGACCGAGAGGGAGCAGCGGTGGAAAGGGAGGGCGCGGAGGGAGGCAGATGGACGAGGCCGAATGGTGCTCGTCGCGCTCAAATTGTTCAAGCCGCAGCTGCACGTGGACGCTAGCTGGGGCGGGACTAGAGTCTCACCAGCCACAGCAAGCTACGCCACGCTAAGGCAATCTCAGGCTAACCCGAGCATCACGGCGGCGGACAATGGCCAAAGTCGCCGCCCCCCATGCCTCGCATGCCTCGCCGTCCACGTACGGCGTCGGTGAATGCGAAGCTGCAGATGCAGATGCATGACTGCGTGTCGCGCTGCCGTGCGCAGTCTCGCCGCGCTTTCGGCAGGCTTCAGGACGCGCGGGAGCAGCCGTCCAGCGTATGCACTAGAGAGCAAGGTGAAGCACAGTACCACGGCCTGGCGAAACTGAAACTCTCCTGAGAAGTGCAAGTGGCCGTCTGTCAGCTAAACTACATAATACCAGCGCCCGCGAGTGCCACGGTAGCTTGCCACTCCGTCCGTCATCTTGCACAACGCGGCCCATGCAGCCTGTGAACACTGTCGACGTCTAGACAGCTTCTTCTGTGCCCGCACCTGCATGCTGCATGCCGCCCTCCCCACCAACCGCACCCCGCTACCACACAACTTCACCACCCTCTCCGCTGGTTGTGCATCCACGGCCCCCCGAAAGAGTCCTCTGCCTGCGATATTGGTCGCTCGGAATCGGGCACCAACACCTCCGTCGCCTTACTGGCCTGCCTCTGCAGCCGTCCCGAAAGCGTTAATCCAATAGACGCTGTGGCCCTCCTTTCACCGTTCCGCCAGTGATTGGCGACACACTCTTGTCGCATCTTTGGGCGGTAAACTCGAAACAGAGGCCAAAACTGCACCAGGGCACTCTCTCTCGACCTGCGCTGCTACAAGGACTGCGCCGTTAACCCTCCCTCACGGCCACGTCCACGTCGACTTGCTACTGCTGCCGCCGCCCCCTCCTCTTTGTTCACAGTCACACCACCGCGGCACAACCCCCACCACCACCACCATGGCCGACTCCTCGTTTAAGACGAAGACGATGAAGCGGAAGAACGTCAAGGGCCTCGCCCTCAGCGCGCCGCCGCCCAAGCCCGCTCCCTCGGCCGGCGATGCACAGATTCCGGGGGCCAACGGGAATGATGAAGGGCGCGCAGACACGCTCGAGATTGGCGTCGAGTTCCGGCTAGATCTAAAGGCAGAAGACTTGATAGTTCTCCGCGAGCTTGGATCGGGGAACGGAGGCACAGTGAGCAAGGTGCAGCATGCGGCAACCAAGGTCATAATGGCGAGGAAGGTGAGTTGTGGACAACCCCAGCCGTAGGAGGGGCGACAGAACTGACGACTCCCCAGATTATACACGTCGAGGCCAAGAACGAGGTGCGGAAACGCATTGTGCGAGAGCTACGCATCATGCACGACTGCAACTGCGACCAGATCGTGGCGTTTTACGGTGCCTTCCAGAACGATACCGGGGACGTGATCATGTGCATGGAATACATGGACGTGGGGTAAGTGGGAGCTCTGGCCCTCTGCATATCATAGGTACTAATATAGCATTCAGCGCCCTCGACTGGGTATCGAGAACCTTTGGACCTGTCCGCGTCGACGTCCTGGGCAAGATCGCCGAATCCGTTCTCGGTGGACTGTCCTATCTCTACTCCGCCCACCGAATCATGCACCGAGATCTCAAACCCTCGAATATCCTGGTCAACTCCAAGGGCAACATAAAACTGTGCGATTTTGGTGTTTCGAGCGAGCTGGAGGGCTCCATAGCGGAGACGTTTGTCGGGACTGGAACCTACATGGCGCCGGAGCGGATACAGGGATCTCCATACACTGTGAAGTCGGATGTGTGGAGTGTGGGCCTTACCCTCATGGAGCTGGCCATCGGCAAATTTCCTTTTGGCGGCAGCAATGATGAGGATGAGCCAGGGGGTCCGCAGGGTATTCTTGATCTCCTACAGCAGATTGTCTTAGAGCCAGCACCGAAGTTGCCCAAGAGCGATGCTTTCCCTTCTATTCTAGAAGACTGTATCGCCAAGTGCCTGTTGAAAGACCCGGCGGAGCGGCCCACTCCCAAGGAGCTTTTTGTGAGTCCCATCGCCATGTTCATCCTTTCAGTACTGACAGCCCCAGGATCATGATGCCTTTCTACAGGCTGCGAAGCGCACCCCAGTCGACCTCGAAGCCTGGGCCGTCAGCATGATTGAACATAACAAGCGCAAGTCACACCTAGCTCCCATCGCTCCCTCATCTACTGTCCGCGAGAAGCTGCGCGAACGTTCTCCACCCTCGAAGACTCCCACAGCAAATGACCCTAGAGGCGAATCTAGGAGCGACCCTAGGAATGATCCTAGATACACCGAATCAAATGGAGCCAGCGCAGCTCCGCCTCGGCCAGGTTATCCTGCGCGGACATCAAGTGCATCTAGCGGACAGAATATCTTGGCTCTTCCGATCCGACCTGCACCTCCTCCGGCAAGCGCATCTCAAGTAAAAGCCCCACCAAATGGAGGATTGCCAGCCGCACCAAGGAGGTGGAACAACGAAGTTTAAGATTGGTTTAGAAGCGGTGATTTTACTTGTACGGATTTGCATCTCCTCCGTTGTTGTCTACGCGTGCTATGGTTTGGGTCATCTTGTACATGGAATGAAAGGTAGACAAGATTCGGAATATGTGGAGCCCTGTTCTCTTCTTTTGCGGCAGATGTACGCGTGCTCTTGGTCATTTGGGTCGAGGGCCTGGTGCCTTTGGCGCGGCGATGTAACTGCTATCTGTGTGTTAGATTCGTCAATCTGCATTATTGGGGGATGGGTGGCTTGGTGTATTGCATCTGAATTCAAAGGGCGTTATTTAGGAAAACTGTCACGTCGCGTCACGTTCATGCATGTGTCCACCTCGCCTCTTGAACGAGCCAGCTGTCCCGCCTGCGCTTCCAGGGACAAAGCCCGAGCGTACCGCCCGCCATGCAGCTTTCTACTCGCCCATCATGCACCCCACAACTTTACATGAAGAGCGATCGCACGCATGCAACATGTCGATCTGGCAAGCCACAGCCGTGGGTGGAAGGTACCCAGTATATGATGAGGCTTGCACTGTGCACGTTCACATGTCAAGACGGCGGAACACAGCATCGCTCAAATCCACCTTGCGGCACCTACACTGAAAATCAATATAGACCATCCATCCATTGTCGCCTTGTCGATTCCAAGGTGCACTCCCTCCGCTTTCACATGCCATGCCCCGCCACACCTCCCTCGCACCCGCACCACCACCACTTACCGCTCTTCCCACCACCCACGCGAGCACCCCCATCACGAGGCCAAACATGCCCAACATATGCCCGTTTAAACCTGCAGCTGCGTTCCACGGGCTCTGCGATGGAGTTTCTAGCGCTGGGGCTCAACCCCCCCCCCCCCCTCTCCGGACAATCTCCGCACGGAGATCGTGTGATGTTTGACGTTTTGACCTTCGCTCGTGGGCAGCGTTGGCGCTGGCTGCTAGAGCAGGGCTGAGTCCGTCGGGGATATATTGGCGGGGGGGGGCACGGAGATTTGGGAATTGGCACGGTTGAGTTGTGTATACCTTCACCTGGTGCGCCTGGTAATTACTCTGCTATCCTTTTCTCTCCTCGCAAAGTCTTCTCGGTTCTACTTTTGCGTGTGCATATATATATACTTTTTTTTTATTTCTCACTGCGCTTTTTGGTTGGACTGCTTTCTCTCATTTTTTGGCCGAGCCAGTATTTCCCTTCGAAGCGGTCGTCGATACCTGAGTGGTTGACTGCATCGTCTGACGCGGTTGTTTCTTGTCGATACGCTGCTCTGATTCGCCTCTTTGCTTCGCCTAGCGACTGGAGTAATCTCGAGGTTACACATAAACACAACCAATTGGCCGTGGCATTCTAAGCCAGGAAGCTTGAAGCAAAGTACACACCTACACCTTGTCAATTCTCCTGCACATATTTCTTCTCTCTGTCTATCTTCTTCTTTTCTTGTTTCATATTGAATACTCTTTTGGTCGTTATTTTCTGCGAAGGGTCAGAGCGATGAAGATCGAACTTTTAGTGCGCGCCGCTGTGGCGTGTGCTGTGGCTAGTGTGGTTGAGGCTGCAACGTCAGAGCAGTGGAGATCAAGGTCCATATACCAAGTCCTGACTGATCGGTATGAAACGCCTAGAATACTTCTCGAAAGACATTTACTAACGTTTATAGGTTCGCTCGCACCGATGGAAGTACCACGGCAGAATGCAACACCGCAGACGTCAATTATTGCGGAGGAACGTGGCGTGGGATTATCGGTCAACTGGACTATATTCAGAATATGGGGTTTACTGCTGTAAGGATCTCATAATGAATTGTGCTTTGGTGGGAGCATGTGGCTGATAAGGTGTATAGATATGGATTTCGCCTATCACATACAACATCCCCGACCGAACGGAATACGGGGATGCGTACCATGGGTACTGGCAACAAGACCTGTACAAACTGAATGATCACTTCGGCACCGCGGAGGACTTGAAAGCTCTAAGTCAGGCGCTGCATGACAGAGATATGGTATTTCTCCCTATCCCTATTCCTTGCTCCAACCTTTCACCTCTTCTTCCCATCACCCCATACTCTTAATCGAGCTGACTGATAACTTAGTACCTCATGGTCGACATCGTCACCAATCATAACGGCTGGCCCGGCGCCTCCTCCACCGTCGATTACACGCGTTTCAACCCTTTCAACGACGCAAAATACTACCACCCCTCCTGCTCGATTAGCAATTACTCCGACCAAGCAATGGTCGAGGACTGCTGGCTCGGAGACGACAAAGTCGAGCTCCCGGATCTGAGGACCGAGGATCAGGCGGTAGTTGATGGATATGGGGCTTGGATCGGGGAACTCGTAGCGAATTATTCCAGTAAGCTGCCTCCACTTATTGAACAGGGGATGATTCACTGAAGCAAATGCTAACGAGTTTGAAACAGTTGACGGTCTTCGCCTCGATACTGCAAAGCACGTCGCCCCACCCTTCTGGTCCTCCTTCAACGCCGCAGCCGGCGTTTTCTGCACCGGCGAAGTCTTCTCGGGCGACCCCTCCTTCACCTGCTCGTACCAGAACGCCCTCGACAGCGTGCTAAACTACCCACTCTATTACCCGATAATCTCCTTCCTAAACTCCAGCTCCGGCACCACGGCGCCGCTCCTCACCGCCATCTCGGACATAAAGTCCCAGTGCAAAGACGTGTCCCTCCTTGGCACGTTCAGCGAGAACCACGACCTCCCCCGCTTCGCTTCCATGACCCAGGATCTAGCCCTCGCGAAGAATGCGCTCGCGCTGACGCTGCTATGGGATGGAATCCCAATCGTGTATGCGGGCCAGGAACAGCACTACGCCGGCTACGGGGACCCTGGGAACAGAGAGGCGACGTGGCTGGCGGCCTACTCCCGCCAGAGCGAGCTGTACAATCTCCTCGCCGCCGCGAACCAGGTCCGAAACCGGGCGCTGGAGATCGATGAGGGTTATGCGACGTATGGCGTTGACGTCGTGTATAGTACGCAGAACGTACTTGCGGTGAGGAAGGGCAGTGAGGGGAAACAAATCGTTTCTGTCTTCACCAATGCTGGAGACTCATCCACACCATATGCTGTGGATCTGGCCAACACGGGATGGGCGGCTGGGACCAAGGTGCTGGAGGTTTTGACGTGTGAGGAGGTGGTGGTCGCGGACAATGGAGCGCTTCCGGTCAGTATGGATGCAGGGTTGCCGAGAATATACTTTTCGAGCGAGGCGGCGAGTGGGAGTGGGATTTGTGCCGGGACGGGAACGCCGACGGAGACTGTGGGGGGACAGATGCCGAGTCAGACTCCGAGTGTGGGAATGGTCAAGGGGAGGAGGAGGATGGCTGCTGCTGCTGCGGGGGTCGTGGCTTAGAGGGTTTTATTGTGAAGGGCAGAATAGTTGGACGAGGTTACTACATCCCTTTTCTCTGTGAATATTATAGATTGCTTTCTTCGAGCTGCTTGTATTGCGTGGATGCTCACTATCTACACTACTCATTTCGCCTTGAGCACAGCATAACGGCAAGACCCAAGACTACAGTGACCTCATCAGCAGACCCAAGTACGTCAAACATCACATGACGACTTAGGGAAGAGAAAGACTGCGCGCTACACTCCACACGTGATGTCATCGCTTAGAGTTGATAAAGTGCGCTTCACTCGCCGTTACAAAGTTCCCTCGTAACTTCATCTACCGCCAACCAACAAACACCAGCTTCTTCCAAATCGCTACTGAGGTTCGATATATATAATACACACACGAAAGAACCTCTAACAAGTATCTAAAGATCAAATCTCCTATCCACAGCAATGAATTCTGGTCGAAGGCAAGGTCTCGAAACCTACTATAGGAACAGTCTGCGATCCGTCCCCGAGATATTCCTCGAGGGAATCACCATACAAGAGTACGTCGACTCTCCTCCTCACAACCAGTACAGCCATCCCAATCGAATCGACGTACCACAGTCTCATCGACCAGACCGTCCCCGAAAACTTTCCATACCCACCGTAAGCCTCCCTCTCTCCGCTTCGCAACCCACCCTCTCACGGCCCAACTCCAGCGAGGCCACCGTCTGCAAAGAAGCCACCCTCCTCGGTCTGATCTCGCACCGCCCCGAAATGAGCATCCTGAGCCTCGACCTCCCCATCTCCCACTGGCCGCTCCCCTCGCTCCTAGCACTCTTCTGCTGGCACATTGCCCCCAGCCACAGCTTCTCGACCTTCCACCTCGCGACGCGGCAGAAAGTGCTGTACTACATGGCCGAGGCCGTTACCTACAACGACTACCCGAGCGCGACGCTAAAGCAGTACTATGTCGACGCCGTACGGGAGACCGAAGGCAACATCAAGGACCACGGAAATGCGACGTACCACCGCGAGCGCTTCTGCGCCGAGTTTGTGCGCACGAAGGGTGCTGGGTTTGGTAATCTGGGGGCCGTGGCGACTCGGCAGGTGGAGGAGTGCATGGTGCGGTTGGCGGAGGAGTTGGAGGGCAGGATCAGGGAGATTGTGAAGATGGATATGCAGGATGAGGGGATGAGGGAGGAGATCAAGCATTTGATGTGGATGGGCAAGTTGATTGGGGTAGATGTGGAGAAGGGCATCGAACGGTTGAGATGTCGCGTGTGTGGTGGTCATCTTTGCCGTCCAGGGTGTGGGGTGCGCTTGGCGAGATTCAGACTACTGTTAGGATCGGAGATGGATGTAGAGGAGAGTACTTGATTATCCAGTGATCAGAAGACAGGTGACTAGGTAATGGGCCAGTCAAGGACTACAATACATCTGCCTGGCATATACAATAGCCAACATGTAAGGAAATATGAGTTTCGTGTGCCGGTTGACATGAAAACTCGAAATGGAAACGTACCTGTGATTTATGCCATCTTCAACCTATCTTCTTCCACACATCCCGCGTAGAATTTGCCCTCTTGCGGGAACTCCACCTCCTCTGTCGAAAATGCACAATGCCCAACTCCGTCATCCCCTTCCCCAATGACACCCCATTTCACCTTACCACTGGATGATAAATGTCCATCAATGCCATCCCATTCACTGTTGTGACATGCAGCACTGATGGCCGCACTGCAGCTCCCAGCTAGGTTGATCCCCGGCCGAAAGGGAACAAAGCCAATCCCTACAATCGCAAGAACCATGAGTATGGCCAACACGAGAACGGAGATAATAGCAATGGGCGAATATCCGCAGGTACTCCAACTCCAATCAAAAGATGCCGTCCAGCTGTAATTATCAATCGAGACAAAGAAGATGGACTGCGAGACCAGCCAATGCAGAACGCCGCTCAGAGCCATGAGCGGCAGCGCAAAGCGGTAGGGAAGCTGCAGAAAGTAGGTCGATCGCTGAGCTCCAAGCGGCGCCCTCGAGACCCGCAGCCCTTTTCGATGGCGGGCGTAGGAAGACCACTCGTGTCCAAGGAGCATGCAGGTGAGCAGGCCGTTGTAGGAGAAGTAAAGGGCAGAGAGGATAGTCTGGGCAAGGTTGGCCATAATGATGTTGCTGGTCGTACCTTCGATGGGCCAGCTTATGATGGTTCTGACGTCGACGGTGCCGTAGCCGAGGCGTGCGAGGGCGGGGAGGGAATGAGAATCTGGGAGTTGTAGAATGCCTAGCCGAAGGAGATAGGATAAAAGAATCAAGACTGCGATATACCTGCCAAGGTGTCAAGGTAGAACTACCGTTGAAAAATAGGTACTCACATGGCTAAAGTCGTGATTCGGCGCGTCTTACTTGTAACATCCTTCCATCGGTGTTTGATCCTCATCCATTGCTTTGATCCTGTCGGGAAAGGGCCTGTGTGCTTTTTTTGGAAGTCTCTCACAGTCAACAGACACATAGTCTTGGTAGTAGGGTCTTTCTGTTCCATGAAAGAAGCAACAGCATCTCCCATAGTCATGAGAGGCTCCTCCTTGATCCTATACGCCGTGTAGAACATAACGACAGCCTTGAGAAGATTGAGTACCGTTACCAGTATTGCAACCGGGAGGTTGAGTCTGAGCTTGCAATGTGGTGTTGCCTTTTCGCTCAAACAATATTGCACGGGATGACTGTACACAACCCATCCCTGCGGGTTGTTCCGAACTTCATCAATAAGCTGGTAGCAGCGGAGCGATGAGTCAAGCCCTGAGCATATCCATGAGTAAGAGTCGTACGTTGAGACTTTTATTGAGAAGTTCTCTGCATTATCGTCCAAAGCTCGCTTGTTGTCGCTCGTGACTACAAGGACATTGCGACGAGACGTCTGGATCATCTGAGCGTACTCATTGATACAGTCAATATTTTCGAGGCGTTCCAAACCACCGTCTCGCGCGCTTTCATGTAGGCGGTTGATTAGGTTTGTACGATTTTCGTTCAGATCGTTACAGCCATCACACTTTGGGCTGTCAATGAAGGACTGACTGACGGTGAAGGCGATGTAGCTGTTCTCGGAAATCGAACTGAATACTGCGGAGTTGTAACTGACATCAATTAGCATTTCAGCATCTAAGATTGCTCATTTGAGGCGGGAAGAGGTCAATTCCCGCCGCTGTACCTTTACCAAAGAACTGTGCAGAGGAGAGAGGAATGAGGAAGCTCATCAACATAGATCCAATATCACCTTAGAAGACTCTTATCGGAAGCTTATGACTTACACTAAGTGGATTGGAAGCGAAGACAACGCAAGCAGGACCCATAAACCCACCCGCCGTTTGCTGATATGTCTCAAGTTGCGAAAGCTCGGGACACCAATATCGAGCCACAACCCTCTTTCGTGCGCACGTTGGACCTCGTTCCTGGTTGGCGCTGACAGACATTGCATGCAGTAGTTACTTGAACTAAGCAAAATAGTTCCGATAAGGTTGATCAGCAAATGTAATCCAGCGTTCAATTTTTTGATCCGATCGCAATCGCCGTCGAGGATTACGCCGTTGTTCGAACGGGTATACACAGAGCCCCAGATGGTGGCGATGAGGTTAAAGAGAAATACAAGAGACGTTGCGCGTGCGCAGTTTACGGCTCCACATCTCCATCCCTGGGTATAACATCTTTGCGTCTTAGATTGATTCCTTAAGTCGTCGACCGGGGGATTTGGCGTGCTGTCTAGATTCGGGTATTGCTGGTCGAGCTGTGTGTCCAGGCCGGACTGATCGCTGGTCAGTCTTTGGAGCTCCATTGAATCGGTATTTCTTAATTTGTGTCGGGACATCTTATCTGTGCTTCTTGGTGGAGCTTGAGGTGGGACGGCAAAGCTTCAATAAATTAGAAGTCGAACGTTTTGAACGCGCGAGGATCAAGATAGGTATTTAAACTCAAAGGAAATGGCCAGCTGAAAGATTCTCACACATGTGCCACACAGAGGAAGGCTAAGGAACAATCTTGACCCCCATCAGAAGCATGACCGGTAATCCTCCTCTTGGCTATTTCTCAGCTCGTTCGAATCGCGGCCAGCGGTCAAGAGGGCCTTTGGATACGGAGTACATGTCTTTGGGAGGAGAGGATCCATCGCTCAAGCTGTGACGATCAGTTCATTATTTTTGAAACTTCAGCTAGGTTTTCCGCTGGTATGCCATATTGTTTTTGCGAGGGGCAGGTGTTTTTACGAGGGGCAGGAGATGTGAGGTGTGAAGTATAAGGCGTCCGGTGCCTGTAAGAAAAACTAAGAAATCGCCCTAGTCTGTGCATATCTGACTCCTATAGCGTCTTGATTGGATGGCCAACTTAGTTGATGGTACATCAACTACATCAACTAAATTGGCCATCCAATCAAGGCGCTATAGAGTCAGACGACTTCGGCGTTAAAGTTGTCTTGTGTTCTTGGTGTCTAATGAGCGATTATTCTAATGTGCTGTACCGTACCTAAGACGCGTGGTTTGAGACTGACATTATGTGCTTCAAATTCTCAACACATGCTCGGAAATTTCTTATTTCAACTTTGAAAGCCCGTTGTTGTTACTCAGTAGGAGAATCTATAAGAAGAATATTTAAAGTTAGTTCCAGGACTAGCAGAAGCAAGCAGAAGGAGAAATTTACTTGGTCTTAAACTTAATTACAATATATTCTCCTGTGCAGCTTTGATGAGCCACACACGCTCGTTGGAACATCTTTTTGATCAAGATGAGTCCTCATCTATACGGATGTATCCAAAATACTTAAATAGTATATTCAATAACTTTCCTCTAGTTCTTAACCGACATGATCTTAACCTACATAAACCTGCGCCTATAAATGTCCCTTCCCAACCCAAGTCCTCGATTTTCCGCCATCCAAGCCCCATATGTACGTCGCCCCATTCAAGAATCGCAGACGCTGCCTAAAACTCCAAACTCAACCCTACAATATATATTCAATCCAATCCACCACGAACTCTCTTTACACATGCACATCCCCCCGTCCAGCGTACCCCCTCTCGGCCCCATACTTGTTCCTCCCATTCCCCTCCTCCGAGATCGCCATCAACGCGAAACTTCCCTGCCGCATCAACCCCTCCTGCTGCTCTCTCACCATCCTCATTGGCCCTCTCACAAACGCGGACAACAGATCCCTCAAATTGATCGCCTGCAGCACCGCAGTGAAGAGCCCATGACGCGGCTTCGCGTTCTTATATGGCGATGCGGGGAACGAGAAGTAGAGCAGGATGGCGAAGAAGGGCATTTCGCACGCGAGAATGAGCGAGGGGAGGCCGGTCTGTATGTCTTCGAAGGTCATGTATTTGGTGGGGTTGATGTCGTCGCGGCTTATGAGGATGTTGATGATGAACTGCGTGATTGTTAGTCTCACAGTCTGGGTTGAAAGGAAGGACGAAAGGAGGCGAGACGTACAGTCTGGAACACGTTCAGGAAAATAATGCCCTTGAACGAGAACAGCTTCTTCATCACATTGTGCGCCGCTAATTGCGGCTGCATCTGCTTATAGAACCGGATTGAAGCTAGGACGGCGATGACGGTGACGATGGCTTTGAGCACCGTGATCCAGATGTGTGCGTGTTTGGGGCTGTTGGAGCTTTCGCAGTAGAAGTCTGCTGCGAGGGAGACAACGGTGGCGATCCAGAGGATGATGGCTGAGGGGATGAACTGGAGCACTGCATACCAGTCTCGCTAGAGGCCTTGTTGGCTGGCTGCTTTGAAGAAGGGAAAGTTGAGTATCTTACCTTCAGCCAGGCAGGACTGTTTGGCGCATACAAATCACCCTTGCTCGCGCCGGGCCCAAACAACGCCTGGAACCCGTTGTCATTGCTCAGCACATAGTCGCACATCAGCAGCAAAAACGATGCCAACGCAAACGCGCATCCAACATCGAGAGCCAGTACTAGGTACGGACCCGCCTTGATCTGCCACACGATGAGGAAGCAGAAGAAGCACACCCATGGAATAAGCAGAAGGATTCGTATGACTTGGCGTTGCTGGATAGGACTTGAGTAGTGTCTCGCGTGTTGGAGGATGAGCAAGACAATTATGAGAGTACTGAAAATGCCACAGGCGCCGGACAATATGGTAGCGAAGCTATGGAAGGTGTGGCCGCCGACGAGGGGAACAATGGCTGGTCCAGAAGTGTCTTCAACGGGACAGGTAGTTGAGTCTGACTTTGGATCCCGGGAAACGAGAAAGAAATTCATATCGGCTTCGAAGATATGGAGTCGATGCACCGTGATTTTGATGTTTCTGGGAAAGATGGTAAAATGCCGTGTGAATCGAACTGTAGGCTCAGGAGTTGTGGATGAATAAGAAGAAAGGAAACTGAAAATAAGATACAACACCTTATATATCCCCCATGCCGCCTGAAGATCTCCAGCCCCAGGCCTACGCAACGTGAGGAACATGCGCACCAGCAAGCGTGCATCTAGATACCTCTTCACCCAATCACGCTGCGATTACTGCATTTCATCTAGCGCAGAGAATAAGCAATTCGCCCAGGTTTAGTGCGCTTGCGGCAAAGCCTTGGCCGCTAGGCAGCATCGCCTCACGTTGGCGTCACGGAAAGCCATTCAGCGCCCCGGAAAGCCCGAGTTCTGCGCCTATGAGTCGGTGAGAAGTGCTGCTGCTACTTGAATTGTTGGTTAAATCGTAACACGTCGAGTATCCCATCACTTCGGTGTTCCAGAATAGGATACGTCCTGCGAGCCCGCCCCAGGAGACCCTGGAATGAGATGCACAAGTGCAAGCGGTCTTCGGGAGCATTACAGCGGCCGACCTATCAGTGCCATTATCGGATTGGGGATAAATCCGCGTAGGGCTGTGAAGGTGTCGCGTTGAAGTTCTGCAAGGTGTATACGAGCGAGTAAGCAATGAGAGGCAGTGCTTGGCAAGTCTTCTGTGATTTTGGGGGTGCAGGGCGCATGTAATCGACGCGCACAACTGGGCTCGTCCAATTCATCATTATCTTCTATGACGTCCAGGGCGCTGAGAGTACGACCGACGTTATTTGGACGAGCCTTGGTCGTCTCCATCTAGACCACCCGCCAGCTAGTGCATTACCATCGTCTCTTCACAATGCAGCAATGCAGCAATCAACCGACATCCTCTAGCCCAGTCACAGTCTATGAACAGGAAATTATCGCATATCAAGGCAAGTTCCGTAGCTAAGACGAAAACGAAGCATTAACTTGTAGTTGTTTCGTCCCTCAGCCCGCGAAGGTGGACGAACCTCTAACAGCACCCTTAACCCTGCAGATATAGTAAGTGTCATTTAGGCGGTTGAAAAGGTGGGCGGGCCATGCTGGAACTAGATCGGTGCGAGCACACGGGGTCTAATGGTGCTATCAAAAAGTGGCGTTGCCGGTTCCCGCTGCGGTACGGAACTATGTTGCCGAAGTCCGGATACTGAAAGAGTCGGCATGTGTGCCTGTTGGCCAGGAGATGGATGCCATCAATTTATGACGCCGTCGGGTACGACGGCGCCGGTGTTGCGTGTTCACGACCGCCGCGCCAAGTTCTCAATCCAATCAATACCTCAGGCGGAGCTTCCAATGGCCCAGATATCACAATTGAGGCACATCACGTAGGTAGCGAAAAGGGGCACAGCATAAATATATTTCGTTTTCATTGTGCAGTTTGCTTGTTTTGTTTAGTGGATGAGGCACACGCGACGCGATCGAAGATGGCGATCAAGCAGTCGCAGCAAAGCAGATCATCGCTAAGATACATGGTCAATAAATATCCGCCTCCAGTGAGTAAATCCGTATCCACCGTCGAACGCCGAGTTGCCGAAGAGGAAATTCCCGTAGACCGAAATGAAGGAGATGAAGATAATTGCGAAGAGAAACCGAGGTGTTATTGCCGTACAAGGGTTGGGGGTGAGGATGAGCAGCGCGAGAATACTGAAGCTAAGGGATGAGGTCACCCCCGTCACAGCTCCATTGCGTCAGCATCCGCGACAGCAACAGGCATATCGATGCCTTGAGATGGAGGGGTGGCGGGCTCGGATGGAGTGCGTGAGCGTGCGTTGATGCGCTCTCCCTCAACCCGAGGAACGGGACCGGACATGAGATTTTGAACTGTTCGCTGAAGAGACCAGCCGACGAGTTGGCACCACTGCAGGCTATCGGAGAAGAGATAATAGCCTTGGACGCCGTGTTGTTTGGCGCGCACGAGGTATGCGGACAGTGACTCCTTCTCGAGCATGACGGTAGCATCGGTGAGGTCGAAGTGGTTTTCGATGACACGTGAGTAGGCGCGCGCAGCGTCGCGTAATGTTGGGTTGGTCATGACGTTCTTCCAGCCGACTCCGAGCGATGTGATGAGCGAGTCGATGGTGTTGCCGTTCTCATCGATGAATTGCTCGGGAACATCGATGGCCATTTCGTTGAGCGGCTGGATGGTGATGCCAGTCGCTGAGTCCATCCGCTGCGACTTGCGTGAGACGGTAATGGGTCGGACAGCTGGAGCTTCGTCGGTCTCGTTCTTCTCTTCGCACCACGTGCCGGTTTGCGATTCGGCGGCGATGCTGAAGCCGGGCGCATCAGGGTAGATGAGAGTCATGCCTGGCCCGTAGATTGGCTCGACCTTGGGCTTCGGTGGCAGTTGCGTCACGACAGTTCCGACTGGTGAATTCTCCTCGGGGTCGTCGACGTCGGCGATGGATCGTTTTCGCCCAGCTGAGGCATTGGATACGGCAGCGAGATAGTTGAGCGATGGCGGCGTGGGATACTTTGGACGGAAGTTACCCATGGCTGGCGGTGAGTGGGATCGCTGGTGAGGAGAGTAGTAGCCGTGCGGCTGCTGGGGTGGCAGCACGACGGTGGGCGACGAGGCGTAGTAGTTGAGACCCATGGTCACTGTGCACTGTGTGTTTAGTGTATTAATGAGGGACAGGAGGGTTAGTGATACAAAGTCTGCTTGGAATGTGGGCAGACGAGGCTTGCGACTGGCGTGGTCACTTGAGGGCGACGGCAAGGTGGGTGAAGTTGGTGGGGGCAAGTAAAGGCGGGATGGGCGCAATGATGGAAGTGACGATGTATGGGATGGATAAAAGAGTGCTGGAGGAGTAATTGAGGTGCGGATGGGTGCGGCGCAAGAGGGAGACGAAAGGCTGAGGCGGGCGAGGCGTGGGCGCAAAGGGCGGTAGTGGAGGAGGGTGAAGGAGAGATGGTTTGAGGGCGCGAGAGGGCCGTCTTGTAAGCTCGCGTGCTGGTCCCGTGAGAGGCTGGGCTAGCGGCGGTGACGGGCGGCAGAATCCGGGCTGGGACAGATGCTTGGCGCATCGCTGGGTCCGCATTCGGCAAGCGGCACCGCCGTAGGCCCATCTGGGCATCGGCGCCAAGCGAGCGTCCGGCGGGGGATGCCGGGCACGTGCCCTGCGCTGAGTCAGCCTCGGAGGGCGGAAAAACCCCAGGGTGCGTCGGAAAAACTGCGACGCGTTCAGAATTTTGGCGACGCAGAGCAGCAGAGGCAAGGCACCGAGACCGTGCAGCCCATATACCCGCGCAGCCCTCCACCACACGTGTATCTTCCTCCCTCGCCGTTTCTCCACCCTCACAATCACGATGCAGGCCCCAGTGGTGGTCATGAGTACGTCCTGGTTTGACACGCACCTGCAAGCTTCCCCAGCTCACAGCAAGCAGACACAGGCACGGGCGGGGAGCGGCAGTTTGGCCGCAAGGCCCAGCTCTCCAACATCACAGCGGCAAAGACGGTCGCAGACATCATTCGGTCATGTCTGGGCCCCAAGGCCATGCTCAAGATGCTGCTCGACCCCATGGGCGGCATCGTCCTGACCAACGACGGCCACGCCATCCTCCGAGAAATCGAAGTCGCACACCCCGCCGCGAAGAGCATGATCGAGCTGAGCCGCACACAAGACGAGGAGGTTGGCGATGGCACCACGACCGTCATAATATTAGGTACTGCCCCGCTATGCACCACACTTGGATGGAGACGGTCTCTGACTTCGCACAGCTGGTGAAATTCTCGCCCAGGCCCTGCCCCAGCTCGAGCGCAACATCCACCCCGTGGTCATCATCCAGGCCTTCAAGCACGCCCTCGCCGACGCCCTCGAAATCATTGACGAGATCTCGGTCGACGTTGACATCGACGACGACAAGGCCATGTACCAGCTCATTAGCTCCTCCATCGGCACAAAGTTTGTTTCACGGTGGTCCGAGCTGATGTGCAATCTTGCACTCAAGGCCGTACGGACTGTGTCTCTGGACATCGGCAGTGGGAAGAAGGAGGTGGACATCAAGCGCTACGCCCGCATTGAGAAGGTGCCCGGAGGCGAGATTGAGGACAGTGAAGTGCTGGACGGCGTCATGCTCAACAAGGACATCACACATCCCAAGATGAGGAGGAAGATCGAGAACCCACGAGTGCTGCTTCTGGATTGCTCGCTCGAGTACAAGAAGGGCGAGAGCCAGACGAATATCGAGATCAGCAAGGAGGAGGACTGGAACCGGATACTGCAGATTGAAGAAGAGCAGGTCAAGGCAATGTGCGATGCTATTATTGCGCTGAAGCCCGACTTGGTCATTACAGAGAAGGGTGTTAGTGGTATGTTCCGACGTGCATTCGAACTTGGAGCGGCATAGCTAATACTTTTGTGCAGATCTCGCTCAGCACTTCCTCGTCAAGCACGACATCACTGCCATCCGCCGTGTCCGGAAAACGGACAATAACCGTGTCGGACGTGCCACTGGCGCTACCATTGTCAACTCCGTCTTCTCCGCTACCCAATCAGATATCGGTACCCAATGCGGTCTATTCGAGATTTCCAAGATCGGCGACGAGTACTTCACCTTCCTGACAAAGTGCAAAGATCCCAAAGCGTGCACGATTCTGCTGCGAGGCCCGTCAAAAGACATATTAAACGAGGTCGAGCGAAACTTGCATGATGCTATGGGCGTTGCTAGGAACGTCATCTGGAACCCTAAGCTGTGCCCTGGCGGTGGTGCGACTGAGATGGCCGTCGCTGTTGGTCTGGAGAGGAGAGGGAAGCTGATCGAGGGCGTAGCACAATGGCCGTACCGCGCTGTGGCCGAGGCAATGGAGGTCATCCCACGCACCTTAATCCAGAACTCAGGTAACAGTCCCATCAAGGTGCTAACGCAGCTCCGCGCCAAGCATGCCGAGGGCTCAGAAGACGGAAAGCACAGCGGAAGCTCGTGGGGAATTGATGGAGACACCGGCAAGATCGTTGATATGAAGACGTACGGCGTTTGGGAGCCATTGGCAGTGAAGGAACAGAGTGTGAAGACCGCTATTGAGAGTGCATGCCTGTTGTTGCGGGTGGATGACATTGTTGCTGCAAAGTCGGCGAAGCAAACATCAGGCCCAATCGGTGGTGGTGGTGAAGAGTAGTATGGATGAATAGATCTGTCGGCAATGTTCTGGACCGGCCATGTATCTGATAGATCCAGTCAGCTCTTGGGAAGATAGTACATTCCCGGATGTAGACAAAATAAGATAATCATCAAGTACTAAAACCTGTCTATTACATATGTTAATGTTTGCATACCGCTACTTACTATACCGGCAATGGATTTGCCTGAGCAAGCTACAATGCATTATGATGGATACAGTTCTTCGCACATATACTATAGTAAGCTTTGGAAAGCCTGCTCTGGCGCCGACAGCAGTACTTGCATTAACAGATCTAGATTTGATCTTCGCCTGAATACTAGTAGCAGGGCAAAAGGATGAGAGTGGCATACTAGAAAAGGGCTATAGTCTAGGAGGATACCTAAAAAAAATATAATGTATTATGATGGATACAACACTTTGTATGGATAACAGTAGACTTTGGAAAGCCTGTGCTGGCGCCTACAGCAGTACTTTCCAGATCCGATCTAATTCTAGATACGCGTAGCAGGGCAAGAGGATGAGAGGAGCATACTGAAAAATGGAAATTGTCTAGAAGGATGTCTAAGAAAGCTATAATGTGTTTATAGTGGATACAATCCTTTGTACGTATAACAATAGACTTTGGAAAGCCTGTGCTGGCGACTACAGCAGTGCTTTCCAGATCTAATCTAATCCTGGATTCACGTAGCAAGGCAAGAGGATAAGAGATGCATACCGAAAAGGGGGGATAGTCTAGAGGGATGCCTAAGAAAGCTATAATAACTTATGATGGATACAATCCTTCGCACGTATACTAGTAGAGTTTAGAAAGCCTACTCTGGCGCATACAGCAGTATTTTACATCAACAAGTCCAGATCTAAGCTTTACCTAGATTCTAGTACCAAGGCAAGAGGATGAGGGGGGGATACCGAAAACAGGTAATAGTCTAGGAGAATTCCTAGAAAAGCTATAATGTACTATGATGGATACAATCCTTCGCACATATACTACCAGGCTTTGGAAAGCCTGTGCTGGCGCATACAGCAGTATTTTGCATCAACAAGTCTAGATCTAAGCTTTACCTAGATTCCAGTACCAAGGCAAGAGGATGAGGGGGGCATACCAAAAACAGGTGATAGTCTAAGAGGATGCTTAATGCGCTATAATGTACTATGATGGATACAATCCTTCGCACGTATACTACCAGACCTTGGAAAGCCTGTGCTGGCGCCCACAGCAGTACTTGCATCCACAGGCCTAGATATAGCCCTTCACCTGGATTCACATAGCAAGGCAAGAGGATAAGAAGAGCACACTGGAAAAAGAGTCATAATCTAGGAGGATACCGTCACCAGAACGCATAGTGCGTTTGGACTCCCTATCTATAAATACACAAATTCATGAAGTCTCCCCCC